>APFE030478811.1:354959-386829 GCA_000404065.3 Pinus taeda
GCTTATTGCATTGTTTTGTAGTAACCAAAGAGATGGTGGTAGGCGGTGCTACCTCTGGTATCCTGTACAACTTATTTCCCAAAGTAACAATAACAACACGGGGCCTTGATTAATACACAACATGTCACTTCCACAATTATGGTTGTCCTAATAATACATCACAAACTTCAAGGGGAGAAATTTCACACAATACCTCATCCGTGAAGGGCTTGATGTTGTAAGGAAGGCGACACTACTGGCTCATGCGAAGATCCCATCCTTGGTGAAGCCACTCGATGGTGTATGGTTGTGGATGCGCTGTGGTCGGTAAGCCCAGCTGCTTCACGACCTCTGCCAACATGAGGTTCTTTTGGCTCCCGCTGTTGACAATGAACTATAGTGGGGAGCCCTTTACCCACATCTGGGAGTGGAAGAGACGCTCCTCCTCCTCTGGATCTTCGAGTTCCTCCTTTTGGATCTTCATGGTGGCAACGATGGCGTTAGGCTCCAAATTAATAATCTACTTCCCTTTGTCATTCCCCTTGTCGGGTTCTGACTCAGAGTTAGAACATGCATATGATTCTGAAACCTTTAGCTCAACCACTAGTGACTGCTTGGCTCAACACTCACTTGTGTTGTGAGTGGAGCTCTTATGGAACTCATACTACTTTCCCGTGTCCTTTTTCGACTTCGTGGCGTTGTTCTTTGCTTGCAGCTTTGGTGGGTTGTCTTGGGCTACCCCACCTTAGCTTTTTCCTTTGTTTTGCGGTTTGGGGGCACCTTTCCCTTGCTTCGGATTCACAAATCCAAAGTCTCGCTTCTTCTGTTTAAACTTTTGCTTGACCTTGATGGCATATCAGTATGTCGTGCTGAGCGAGGAGATGTTCAGGAATTCTATTTCTTCCTGGATGTACTTGTGCAGGAAACCACGATATTTGAGTACCAAATGCTACTTCGTATCCTTGATACCCAACTTTGTGCAAAGGGTATGGAAAATATTGGTAAACTCTGGCACATCTTGGTCCCTTCCTTGCCGCAACGTGGTCCACTTTATGTATTGATCCTCATATCTTCCAACAGGGTAGTACTACTCCTTGATGGCATCCCAGAATGAATTCTAAGTGGGTGCGGCTAAAAATGGTGAGCCTGTACTTTCATCCTTTTGCTCGCAGTAGGTTTCCCACTAGTGCTTGACGTGGGGGGCTGCTTTGAGAAGAGCGAAAATAATCTTTTCCCGACTGGAAAAATCATGAACAGAAAAATAACCCTCTAACAAATTTAACCATTTATTGACGGCATCTGCGTTTATCTGACCCTTGAATATGGGAATTTCAAAATTAACTTGTAGCTTAAACAGTGTGGCGTTTCCAAAGTAGCTGTTGGAAGCCAATGCGTCGCCCCTGGGTAGCCGCTGAAGGATCTGGGCAAAGTTGTCCATCATCGCATTCCTTTGTCACTCGAGGGCTTCTTCGAGCAAGATTTTGATAGGATCCCCTACCCCCTTGTCTTTCTTTTCATTTGCCATGGGAGGCAATCGGGGTTTGCAAGGCTGGTCTTGCAAAGGTTCGACTAGTTCAAGCCTTAACTCCTTATATCCCGACCTCGTTGGGGACATGCAAAGAAAAACAGAGAAAAAAAGCAGACTGCTCTGATACCACTGATCCAGATTTAAACAGGAATGCCACAAATTACAAAGATAACCATAAACACATAGATGTAACGGAAATAATACTTCATTTCATTAATGTAAAATACTGAAACATGCTTACAAACAGAAATGGAAATAAACCAGCTAGGGCGATGGTAGCTTATCTCTGAGAAGAGATGTGGTGGCTACATGCCTTTGAAATGCCTTACAATGAGGCTCAAGGGCCTTTTTATTATTGAACAATAAGAGAAAACCCTAAACAACCAAAACCCTAACCCGAGGGGATGTAACACCAAGAGTTTATGCACTGTTGGGGTGAGTTGGACAACCAACTTCTCAAGGTCGCGACTTGGTCATATTATCTCCGTTTGACGCACATGATAGCCCGTTGGAAAGATCTCTTCGAGGACTACAACGAAAAAGACAATTTTAAACAAAAAATTGTTGGCGGTAGATTTCCAAAAAAAGGTCATTTAGGGCCTCAAAACGGCTTCAGAAGTTTAGGACCCGAAAAACTGCTAAAAATAGTAAACTGTGCTACAATTAAGGAAACTGAAAAACTAAAAGAAGCAATGGTGGGAGTCCAAGTGGAATTGGCGAGTGGCCACCAATATCCACCTAGATCACTTATGGAAAGTAAACACATGATGCATTTATTAATAGAAAATGAGGGAAGTATACAACCACTAAAACCTTGACGTTGGAAGCCTGCTTTGGATGAGTTTTCAAGTCCTAGCCAAGACCTTCAAGCACCCCTTCTCCTTAGCAAGATGGGCAACATTTAGGCATGGTTTCAGCATAAGAATGCAACCAAACAATGACCAGCTAGTTGTGGATAGTAGGGATCTCATTTATAGGGAAGGATAAGGAGTTAAGGATCCATAAAAAGAGGGAGAGGTTCCACAACTCAAGCGCAATATCCATGAGAGTAGGATCAAGGACCAAGAATGGGAGATCTCGCTCTAACTTTTTCACCTGTAACCAACTCACCGTTCTCGAGGCTTCTAATAAGAAAAGCTTCTCCTCCACTTTAGGAAAAATTGCCTGAAGAGGTTCAACGTGGGTTTTCCTATAAAAAGTTGTGCTGGTAGTGCTAAGTTAGAAGAGTGCAACAAGTTACTAGCATGGGTCACTAGTGGTGCAAAACACATTGATCCTGAAAACTAGGGTTTTGACAAGTTTTCTCAGGAACTCTTTGAGGACAACTTTTCTTCTATTCTTCAGGGAAGCTTCTATATATGTTTCATAGTGAATACAATGGCAACTTTCGTCATTTTGACGCTTCAGGATATAGGATGGGAAGTGTGACAAAATACCGTGTAACAGAAATAAGAGGAGACAAAACAACAAAAGACAAAGGGGGGACATGCATCATTGGAGAGAAGACTTTGGAAATCTCAGGAGGAGCTACTACTAATGCATCGTTTGAAGTCTCCTTCACATCAGACTTGAATGCATTGGCATAACTTTTTTCTTCTGCAACAAAGGAATGATGATGGTGGTTATGTAATTTCCTTGTGAGTCCAAAAAGTACCTCAACAACTTCTACTTCTCATTTCGAGATGGAGTTGGAAACCTGCATATAGCTTAGCAATAAAAATTAGTTAGAACTAACATAACTTGGGGGAAAAAGAGATAGAAAGATGCATTTTTCTCCTAAAGCCCATGGCAGCTTCTTCAGACAATGTACTTTTGTTATTTTCCATGGCCATTGCTTCTTTCTAATTGGTTTCTGCAAGAAATTCCAAGAAAGCTGCTAGATTCACAAAATCACTGTCTGTGGGAGTAGGAAATAAGCATCCTCATATGAAACAATTGCAAAAATACTATTGAGCACACCTAGAAGAGCGAGCTGTAGAGGAAGTCAGCAAACATGATGTCCATCCCATAAAAAAGCCCCGATGGGCTAAAAGAGTTGTTAACATTGATATCCAGACCAAAAAAACTCAAGAAATAATGTCTGACATAGGAAGATGAGAGGGGGATTTTGAAGAGGGCAGTAGTGATCTATGACAACCAACCAGGGGTTGGAGAAACATAATAAAAAAATAATGAACGAATGACTTTAAAAGCAATGAACAGACCATTCTCCTTCAAGGCTTCACCAACGCATTTGAAGAAGAGGGTGAGGCATGGATCACGTTGGGACGAGCTGGGGAAGGAGATTTCTGGTGTTGATGCTCGCCTCCATCTGAAGCTGCTGTTGTTACTATTATAGTTGTTATTCTTTCACGCAATTCGACTCTTCTGACGAGAATAACGACAATGGGTTGCCAACTCTTTGCCTCGTTGATGTTGGATAGTTTGCGAAGAACAACAAATCCATAAAGTAGAACCAATTATATAGTTGTTGAGTAAACATATTATGATGTGAGATCTATAAAAGACCACAGTGAAAACTGAAGTACAAGGATGCCAAGACAAGACCAGAAGACCCTTTGGACAAAAATTGATGTATAACCTCAACCGTTATAATCGTGGTAGTAACAACGAGCTTACATCAACTTCAAAAATATTTGAAAATCAATATTAAACTTTAAAAATACATCATAAAAATTTCATTGTACAGATCAAAATAATACTCCAACACCTACCCTATATATCACTTAACAATGAGATAATATTCTTAAACTAATTCAACATACAAACTCTTACCACCCACCATCATTCCCTGAACATATATAATACCTTATGATAAATTTCAAAAACTAAAAGCCTCGATCATCCACCCTTAACATGGGCATCTAGGAAGGTATCTTTTATAAAAAAACTAAATGACTCATGGGTATCTTTGAAGGTATCTTTTCATCATTAGAGTTGTGTCCCATTAAAATTCAATTTTCCAAATAACATACTTATCAATTTATGTGAACCATAAACTTGAAGCCAAGGCCAAATCTTAGAAAGATTTAATGGAATAAATACCCCGAACTTTCCATATGATTAGAAAAAGCGTTGCTAAAATCATTAATTGAAAAAAAAGAAAATGCACGCAAGGGTACCTTCGTGTCAACCGCCCATAGCTAAGTCGGTGGAACTAAAAATGGAGGCACCCTTCGAAACAACACAATCCCCTCGTTCTAACACTAAGTTTCAACTGGGGCACAGCACAGTACACTAGAGTTTCAATTGGGGCCATCGGAGATAAAATTCCATGTTATTCTCCTCGACGAAATTAATAAAATAATATTTTCTCTATCCTACACTATTTGGGCTTTTAATTTCCCGTTTATTCGAGTTTTCTGCCCATTGGCCGTCTTTTACTTGGGGTGTGTTAAAGGGTCACTTGATGGATTCGCCATTCAATCGATCCAAACCCTGCTACGAACCCTTGCTCCTCGGGGAGCTTCGAACTCACGACCCTCTGTACAAATTCGGCCTTTAAAAGCCCTTGGCCTTGACGTTTTTTTCATCGTATCATTCCTTTGGTTTAGAAATTCTTCTTCCATATTTCCTTTCTTACCTTATTCCAATTACAGAGAGTTGTCAGCCGAGGCGTGCTGGCTTGATCTGCCCGCCAGAGAAAATAGCGCTTTTGGCGGTGAATTGTATCGGCGGAAAGGCAATTATTTGTTGCGGTCTGAAACTAATTTTATCGGCAAAGATTTGGCGATAATTGGTAAAATCGCTTGTGCATTTCTTCTATTTTAATTAGAGGCGTCTGTTATTCTTAGGCACAATTACATTTTGTTTTGATATTATCTTTATTTATTTTTTTAGGTCAAGATGAGTTTAATTGCGAAGAATAATGAAATTGCTGTTTTTGTTGCCAGTACTGGAGTCTTGAGCGGCGATCTTCTGTTGTTTGATCAAACCCTGCGGATTTTTGGACTTACCTGAGATGTGCTTGAGCTTTTGACTGCGAAGGGGTTTGAGCTCGAGTAATTCACCATGAAAACGAAGAAGAGAAGGGGCTTGGAGGCGGTCAGTGAAAATAACCATAATAGAAAGTGCTTGATTTGAACTTTGTTGTCTTGTGAAATGAATTCTGATAGGGTTTGAAGTATATTTGTTAAAAAAATCATATTTCTTCCGACTTTCCGGTCAGCATGGAATGTTAAATCTCTGATGTGACGTTAGGGTTGTTTTCAAGTCGTCTGTAAATTTGATTGAAATCTAGAGTAAATATATCTATTTATAAAAGCATGCAATTTAGTTATTTGCACTGTAAAAGGATCCTCAAAGGATGTGGAAAAGTGATTTCAAATCAGAAATTTAGTTATTTGCAATTTGGGCTTCTCGTTGGAATCTTCTATGTAGCTCTCATTTGGTTCTCCACGCTATTTCTCTTTTCGGCTGTGAGTGGATTTGCTATTTATATTCCTAGAAAGGGAGGATTCTGGTAGCGAAGTATTTGGAAGCCTTAAACCAGGCCTTAGACAAACGACGATAGCTATGTCGCCGGAGCAGATTGCAATGAAGCTTCTAATTTTGATTAGAAGACCAAAAGCAGGCATTAAACTTAGCAAAAATGTTCTGTAATTTTGAAGAGAGACAGCGATGTTTCATTTTCTCATGGACTAGGTCACACGTTCTCATTCATAGTTTCCAGAAACTGTTACATGGAGTGATCAGTCAAGAAATGGAAAAAATGATGAAAATGCTTATTCGAGGATGTTTCCCTGCCGAGGGAAGTATTTAAAAAAATCAGCCATATACATATTTTTAATAAGAAACAGAAGCTAAAAATGAACATGTGAACCTTAGGATGTGATTGAAAATTGATATATATTACTAATATATTACGTATAGTGGATTTTTTGGAGCCTTGAATGAATTTTCAGTTCACTGCATTAAATTATGTGCATTGTCTGCATTGTTTGGCATGTAGGGGAACACTTTATTTATCTCAAAACCCTCTGGACCCTGTTTATTGTTCCATCGTTGTCTCCTGCTTCATTTTCCCGTTTTTGCTTCTGGGAACATAGATCCCATCATTATCTCACAAAATCTGTAGCAGCTAGGAATCAAATACGCAGGCCTTCTATTTTACTGGTAAGCACGAAGCTTATGCGTTGTAGAGAGTGAAGATTTTGGCTTTCTAAACAAATGCACCTGCTACCTTGACTTGTTTCTCTCTCCCACTCCCATGTTTCTTATACTTTTTCATTAGTGCTTATTATTGTCCAAAGAAATATGGATCATATCTCTCACTCCACTCAAGTTGTTGTTTTGATTGTTTGCCAAGGAGTGTCACCTTACGTTCCCAGGATCTATGCTATAAGCTAGAAGTATGACAAGACAGTGTGGTGGATGGCTGAAGCTGACCAAGAAGTTTTGATATACAGGGATGTGTGATTATATCATATTGTAGATCTTTCTTATTCAAACATGATTGTGGTCCCTATGGTGGCTGTCTAAATTCCTGGTGCCCAGGGAACTTGTTTACAAAGTGAGAACAAGCATCCCAGCTCAGAAGTCTATATAGTAAACGAATGGAATTTTAGTCCATTCACCATGGGTAAACTTGCAACTGAATTGTGTTAACCTAATTGTCACAGAATGGTTGCTTTTCCTTTTCCTAATAATCCCATTGAAAGATCGTACCTTTCGTCTATTCCTAACAAACACTTCAGAAATCAGATGGCCATGCAGACTTTAAAACATAATATTAACGAGCCAAGTCAAAGTCTGCACGGTAGGATGATTTAAGTAAGCATCTGAACACTTTTTCAAGAAAGCCAATGAGTTTCAAAATTTCAAAATGTACTGAGAAATATGTTGCAGTTATTATAATTAAAACTGGACTATAATTATAAAATTAATGGGGGTTAGAGGTGACTTAAACAATTTAATAATCACGTGCTCAGCATAAAGAAGACAGTGGGTGGCAGAAAGGTCTCAAAAATACTCCTTTTTCCTGAAAGTCTCAAAGAAGCTTATCTAAATTGAGTGTATAATTTGTCTTCATTCGATGAAGCACTATTAGGGTTTTCTTTGTTTTATTTATGCCTTGGGGAAGCTTTATGCTGCCATCTACTGAAGGTCCCTTCTAAGAATTTTGATACTCACCAAACATCCTTGCACCTAGACTCCAATCATGGCTTTGGCATGATAAAAAATTATGCTGTCTTTCTAACAGGTTTTATGTGCTTCATACCGGGAATTGGATTCCTTTGTATTTTACACGTTAACATCTTTTCCCCTATTTTTAATATTTCAATTTTTGAACTTATATTTTATAAACTTATCCTCATCTTGGAACTATTGCTCTAGATGTTTCTTGCAGGGCAAGGTGGGAAAAGAAGGGACACCTGAAATGGATTTTAACTGCTACAAGTGTTAGGATTGGTTAGTTTGAATATGTAAAGGGGAAGCAATTCAATCCTCAACAGGGTCAAATTTCAAAACTAGTTCAGAAGCATTTGTAAATAAATTTCAATGAATGTTCTGGAGTGCAGTTAGATTGGAAGGAGTTCCACATAGTGAAGATTATTTTGTGACTTAGATTGAATATTTTGGGGCAGATAGGGAGGTGATGCCCAAAATCTGTAATGTTTTTCTGATAACTTTTCCCTGGAATTCCAACAAGGAATTGCTCTGTGAAGTCTATTTACCCATGCTAAACAGGATTTAGCATTCCTTGATGCAACAATCAAAATTTCAATGTAATTTGAGAATCATTAAATTTGTTGCAAACTACTTGCATTTATTGTTAAGGGCTTGTTTTTGTCATATGAATCCTTTTTCCTATTAATATAGTGTGTACTGTCTGCATTTTTCTATCACTTTGAATCAATGTTGCGAACATACCAATTTTATCATGAAAAAATTGCAAAATTGTGATTTTTTGGTGTAGCCGATTTGCCTATTTTTATCGATATTTGGTGGTGTCTCAGTCTTGTTGATGTTTGCTGATTTTTACTGATTTTCTTGATTTTATGATTTTTTGGTTTTCTGGACCCTTGCTGATGTTTGCAACATTGCTTTGAGTTGGGTTATTGCTTTGGGTTGGAAAATTTAGTTTCTGAATCTGTTAGCATGGAAGTCCTCTTTGTGTGAACTGGTTTTTAGTTTAGGTATTAGTTGTGGTTTTAAAGTTTGTCGCATCTTTGTTTTAAAACATAAAAAATATAGTTACCTCTGATCTTTACTTTCTCTATATTAAGCATTTATTTGGACTCTGCATTTAACCTTCCCACTATCATTATATTGACTTTACTTTTTGTTAATTTTCAGCCTCCAAAAGTGAGAAACTTCATCAATGCTGTTCTTAGTGTTCCTTTGGAAAGTATAGAACTCCCGCTTAAAACCTTCAGCTGGGAGTATGAGAAGGTATGTGTTTTAGCATTGCCATTGGTCTTGTTATTGATTTATCATGAAGTTCTGGGATAGAGCATTGAGTTGGGTGTCTCTTATTAATAATATCTGCTGTGTTTGCAGGGTGATTTTAATCACTGGGTTGATCTTTTCAGTCAGTTTGATTCATTTTTTGAGAAGTATGTCAAGCAACGAAAAGAATTGGCGTTGGATGTTGATTTCCTGGATGCTGATTCTGCATTTCCTAGAGAGGCTGTTCTTCAGGTTCTTCGTGTTTCACGAATTATCTTGGAGAACTGTGCAAACAAACATTTCTACTGTTCATATGAAGTATGGGCCTATCTCCTTCTAATTTTGCTTTCTTTAATCTATCTAGTTGCCGCAAGACTGGCTTTTAATTATTGTCTTGATTTTAACTATTTATAAGTGCATGCTTGTGATGATTGAACTGTAGTTGCCTCTACTGGTGCTTCTTCTTTATTCTACCTTGATATTTTCCTTATTTTGAATTGTGACAGATTTGGTCATGACGAATGGTATATTTATATGCATAGACATTGGGCGATTGCCTTTTATATGTTCTTAAATTTCAAGAATGTTCACAAATATCTATGCTGGTTTACTGATTTTAGATAATTGGTAATTTTCTATGTTGCATGTTTTTAATGCTAATTTGCACTGTTCCCTCTTGTTGCTTAATAGATCCAGAGTTAAGATGCATCTATGCTGGTTTACTGATTTTAGATAATTGGTAATTTTCTATGTTGCATGCTTTTAATGCTAATAATTTGCAACTTTCTTCAGCAAATATCTTGTTTTTAATGCTAATTTGCACATTTCAACAACAACAATAAGTTGCAACTTTCTTCAGCACTGGATTCCAAGATATTTTGCTGTCTCTGCAATTCTCTGTTCTGTTTGTGCTTGCTAGGTTCTTTTGAAAGAGTAAGTTTGTTGTCAATATCAAATATCACATACATTTGTGATGTCTTATTCAACATCCATTTATCTTCTATTTTAATATCTTATTTGTGTGCGGTTTCCATATCAAGAATGGTGGAGGCTTATTCTCTTGTAAAGTGAAGGAATGACATTTGTCATTGTTGTGGGTTGGCATGTCCTTCACTGTAGATTAGCCCAGTCATATAGGAAGCATAAAAGCTTGTATGTAATGACAGGCAGGTATGTTCCTCTTGTCTCGGCTTGAGGTTCTCCCTGTTTGTCTTTCCTTGGATTGGAAGCCTGATGTACTATGTATGGTAGGGTCCTTGTAGGCTGCTGGACCAATGAATATGCTAGGGGTTAGTTGTAATGGCTTGTGATACCCAGTCTCCATAAACAACACACTTCAGAAATTTTAATTTAGAGCAAGTAGATTTGACATTTCCCCAAATTCACACAATCATTAAATTAACCTTTGGAGGCCTTCACTGATTTATTGCATGTAACCTTACATCTGAACAGATGACTACATGTTTCCAAACCCTCCAAAATTTCTAAAATATGTTTCTCGTTCTGTCTCTGATTCCACATTGTTGGACAATTCAAACCCTGTAAGTTATTGAGGGGAATGCTGGTCATTTTTATCAGTTATTATTTTTTCTTAGTAAGTTAATGGTCTATAAAATTTCAGGCACATAAGTCAGTCCTTAGGAAATTGGACTGCGATGCTGCACGATATTGTACCTCAAGCTCCTCAAAATGCCTAGTGTGCAGGCCCTTTTTTCCCTCTCTTTGATGCACTTCTCTTGTTACCATCTATGAACGATCAATGTTCCTGGTCTGAGGTTTTATATTTATTATGGTTTTTCACATTACTTTCTTGTTTTTACTACCCAAAGTTCTCTCTCTTTCTCTCTTTTCCCAAGTAGTTGGTCAATACAAATCTTTGAAGGTTTCTGAAAGTGACAAATGTGATAAAAATCCACTGAGTAATAAGATGATGATAGGTTATGGGTGACATCTGTTCTCTCTCTAGCTTATATAACATTTGCTACTGTTTTGATCCTCAACCCAAGAAGTCTGTAAATTCTCTTGCTTTATAAAAACCTTCTAGTTATGAATCCTGTAATTTTTAGTCTTTCTTTATTGTTTTGTGTATACTTTTCATGGTAATGCACACATTTTATGGTGATGATTTGTTCTGTACTCTTGGTGAAATTGATTCCTTCATTTTGTGTATTTTCCAACTTGTGGCACTTCAAATGATGCATGCCTGTTAATGTTTTACTGTTGATTTCTTATATATTGTTTTTATGTGGCAGCATCTTTCGACTTTGCTTGCTTCTTCGGATGCAGATGTAGTAATTGCTAGTCTACAGACATTGGCTGCATTTGTAAAGAAACCAGTGGGAAAATGCTCGATTAGAGATACTTCTCTTAATGCGAAGCTGTTTGCCTTGTCTCAAGGATGGGGTGGTAAAGAAGAAGGTCTGGGGCTGTTAGCTTGTTCTACTGAAAATGGGACTGACCTGGTTACATATCAGCTAGGTTCTGCCCTTCATTTTGAATTTTATGCTGACGAATCTGTTCAGAAGGGAGATTCTGAAGTGGCACTGTCAAGAGACCCAGGGCTGCAAGTTATTCATATACCTGATTTGAGTATGAATTCTGAAAGTGATCTCCAGCTTTTGAAGCATCTAGTAGATGAATACAAGGTGCCTGTTGGCCTTAGATTTTCTTTACTAACAAGATTACGTTTTGCAAGAGCCTTTTCACGTCTAGACACCAGGCGGCAATACATCTGTATTCGTCTTCTGGCTTTTACAGTGCTAGTGCAAGCTAGTAATGACACCAATGATTTATCTGCTTTTTTCACCAATGAACCTGAGTTTGTGAATGAACTTGTAACATTAGTACGATTTGACGATGTGGTTCCTGAAGATATTCGTATTTTGGCAATATTGGCATTGGCGGCCCTCTATCAGGATAGATCTCGTCAGTCAACAGTTTTAAATGTCATCACATCGGGAGGACATCGTGGCATCTTACCTAGCCTAATGCAGAAGGCAATAAGTTCCCTTTCCAGTGAGTCATCCTATTGTTCGATATCTTTCCTTGAAGCACTGCTTTCTCTTGTAACAGTTCTAGTTTCTTCTTCTTCTGGCTGCACTGCTTTAAGGGATGTGGGTTTAATGCCAACTTTGCTCCCTCTTCTCAAAGATTTGGATCCACAACACATACACTTGGTAACAGCTGCTGTGCATGTTCTTGAGGCTTTTATGGACTATAGTAATCCTGCTGCAACCTCCTTTAGGGATTTAGGGGGCTTGGATAGCACCATTGGACGCTTGAAGCTTGAAGTCTGCCATTTTGAGGAGAGAGTAAGGAAGCAAAGTGGAGAATCACAATCAAGTTTCAAGGGCAAGTCTCCTCAGAACAATGCTGCTGGGTCAGAGGCAACGCAGATAGCTCAACCTGACACATTGGTTCCTTATCATAGAAGACTTCTTATGAAGGCTTTGCTACGGGCTATATCTCTTGGCACATATGCTCCCGGAAATACGGCACGGCTATATGGATCTGAAGAGAGTGCTTTGCCATTTTGCTTGTGCACGATATTTAGAAGATCAAAGGACTTTGGTGGTGGGGTCTTTTCACTTGCAGCTACAGTCATGAGTGATCTTATTCACAAAGATCCAACTTGCTATTCTGTTCTAGATGCTGCTGGTCTGCCTAATGCTTTTTTGGATGCCATCATGGTTGGTGTCCTCCCTTCTGCAGATGCAGTAGCTTGTATACCACAATGCTTGGATGCTTTGTGCCTTAATAACCTTGGGCTTCAAGCTATTAATGATCGTGGTGCTCTAAGATGTTTTGTGAAAATTTTTACATCAAAATCCTACTTACGAGCTTTGGCAGGTGACACTCCTGGGTCCTTATCATCTGCCTTGGATGAGCTGATGCGACATGCTGCTTCTTTGAGGGGGCCTGGCGTGGATGTATTGATTGAAATCTTAAATACTATTGCAAAACTTGGATCTGGTGCTGAAATGTCTTCCCTATTGCAAGATTCTGCCAGCTCTTCTGTGCCTGTTCCCATGGAGACTGATTTAGAACAGAAAACAGTTAGTTCAGTGGATGGAGATGAATCATCAAGGGCAACATCTGAGCTGGGGGTTGATACTTCTGCTGAAAATTTGTCTTCAAACATGGAATCCTTTCTCCCAGATTGTATAAGCAATGCTACACGTCTCTTAGAGAATATTCTGCATAATACAGATACATGTGGGGTGTTTGTTGAAAAAAAGGGTATAGAGGCTGTGCTGCAACTGTTTGATTTACCCCTCTTACCATTGTCATTTGCAAGTGGCCAGAATATTGCTGTTGCATTTAAGAATTTTTCACCGCAGCACTCATCTCCTCTGACAAGGGCTGTTTGTACTACTCTGAGAGAACACATGAAACCTGCAATTGAATTCATGGATTTGTTGGCTGGAACAAAGCTAGCAGATATTGAGGTAGCACAACGAATGAGAATTTTGAGATGCCTTTCAAGTCTAGATGGTGTTTTATCGTTTTCAACACATCTGCTGAAAAGCACAACAACAATGATGCCTGAAATTGGTTCTGGGGATGCAGATATTCTGAAGGATGTAGGGAAGGTGTACAAAGAAATAGTTTGGCAGATATCTCTTGTTAGTGATTCAAAAGTAGATGCGAAGAAAGAGGCTGAACAAGGACCTGCAACTGGAAATTTGGCGCCAAATGCAGCAGGCACAGAAGCTGGCAGTGACACTAACACAGTTTCAGTTGTTCGGTATGTGAACCCAGTGTCCATGAGGAATGGACCTGCTTCTCATTGGTCCATTGAACCTGAATATCTTTCTGTTATACAAACAGGACTTCATCGCCATAGAAGAAGGGACCATGGTATCGAGGGGATTTCAAGAATGCGTCTTGGTCGGCTTGGGCGGCATGCAGATGCATCAGAGGTTGACATTGGAGGCTCTGTAAGTGCAGGTGAAACATCTCAAGCCCAGGAAATTAAAAGGAAGTCACCTGATCTCCTGGACTTTGAGACTATGAATAAGGTTGTGTCTGCAATGCGATCGTTCTATGTGACTCTTGTGAAGGTTTTGGTAGTGCCCAATCGACGTCGTGATGATACAGGATCGCTTAGTGCAGCAGCCAAGAGTGTTGTGGTTTCTCTTGCCAAAATTTTCCATGACAGTCTTACTGTGGATGAGAACTGTAGCTCATCCGAGTTTGAGTCATCACTTTCTTCAAAGTGTCGATACTTGGGGAAAGTTGTGGATGACATGACAGCAGTTATATATGACAACCGTAAGCGAATGTGCAATACAGCAGTGGTGAATTGTTTCTATGCTCATGGTACAATTAAAAGTCTTTTGACTACTTTTGAAGCAACAGGTCATTTACTGTGGACAGTACCATTTATGTCACAGCGAGGAATGGAAACAGAAAATGAGAAAGGTATTGAAAATGACAAGCTAGAGCATGCACCTTGGTTGTTGGAGACATTACGAAGCTATTGCAGGCTTTTGGAGTACCTTGTGAATTCTTCTTTGCTGTTAACTGTTCCCTCTGCATCACAGCTGTTAGTGCAACCAGTTGTTGGAGGCTCTGTCACTGTTCCAAGGGATCCAGAGGTTTTTGTCCGCACCCTGCAGGCCCAAGTTCTCAATGCTGTTCTACCTATTTGGAGCAATCCAATGTTTTGTCGCTGCAGTCCGTCATTGATTACTTCTGTTGTTTCCATTATTACCCATGTATACACTGCCATAGGTGATGTTAAAGGAAGCAGAAATGGCATTCCTGGAAGCACAGGTCAACGTTTTAGAGGTCATCCACCTGATGAGGCTGCTATTTCTATGATGGTTGACATGGGATTTCCAAGGTCCAGGGCAGAGGAAGCATTGAGGCGTGTTGAAACAAATAGTGTTGAACTGGCTATGGAGTGGCTCTTTAGTCATCCCGAAGAGCCAGCGCAAGAAGATGATGAACTTGCCCAAGCTCTTGCCTTGTCACTGGGTAATTCTGAGGTTCCCAAAGATAATGCCAATGAAAAAGGAAGAGAGGTTTCTTATGAAGAGAAACCTCTAGAAAATCCTCCCGTTGAGGATATCTTAACTACATGTATGAATCTGTTGCAAAGTACAGATGCGATTGCTTTTTCCATGACTGATTTGATTGTGACTTTGTGCAACCAAAACAAAGGCCAGTACCGTCTGAGAGTTGTTTCCTTTCTTATTCAACAACTAAAACTTTGTAAGGTCGATGGATCTGAAAAAGACACTAGTCCATTATCAACAATTTCTCATATTTTGGCATTAGTTTTGAGTGAAGACAGCAGTACTAGAGAAATAGGAGCTGAGAATGGACTTGTTGGTATCGCATTGGACTTATTGACAAATTTTATGCCAAATAACCTGACAGGGGAAAAAGTTTCCGTTCCCAAATGGGTGACTGCGTTATTGCTTATACTTGACCATATGCTGCAATGCAAACTCCAGCTTACTACAGAAACCCAGAACACTGGTGCTATGGGAGGAACTTCACTTGTCTCTGAGTCTGAAGATACAACTATAGCTGGTGCAGGTGCTGTAGATAACAGTAAAAAGTCTTCCTTGGATGACAACAGTAAAGGCAATAGTCCATTCATGAAGATTTTGGGAAAGCCTTTGGGATATATGACAACAGATGAACAATATCAAGTAATGAATATATCTTGCAAATATTTGCAACTACACCTTCCAGCAGTTACAGTTCAGGCAGTTCTTCAGTTGTGTGCTAGACTTACAAAGTCACATTCCATGGCAATGCAGTTTCTCGAGAGAGGTGGATTGTCTTCCCTTTTGAGCCTTCCTAGAAGTTGTTTTTTCCCAGGTTTTGATAGTGTGGCGGCTGCTATCATACGGCATCTTCTAGAGGATCCTCAGACTCTTCAGATAGCTATGGAGGTAGAGATACGGCAGACTCTAATGAACATGATAAGTCGTCATGGTGGTCGTGTTTCTCCTCGAACATTCTTGACATCTATGGCTCCAGTTATTTCTCGAGATCCAGCAATTTTTATGCAGGCTGCTGCTATTGTTTGTCAGTTACAGACATTGGGGGGTAGGACAAATATCATTTTGTCAAAGGAGAAGGAGGATAAAGAGAAAGGTAAAGAGAGGGAGAAATTGAAGGAAAAGGATAAAGAGAAAGATAAAGTCAAAGGTTCTGGGCAGGCTGAGGCAGGTGTTCCATCTGTTGATTTTGGTAGGGTGCCTGATGTAAGCAAGCCACATGACGGGCTAGGTAAATCTGCCAAGGGTCATAAGAAGATTCCTCATAGCTTTACCCAAGTTATAGATCAACTTTTGGAGGTAATATTACACTATCCATCACCAACACAGGAGGATGAATGCACAGGTTCAACAACAGCCATGGAGGTTGATGAATCTGCTCCCAAGGAAAAAGGAAAAGCAAAGATTGATGAATTGGTAAAATTAGAAAGTGACAAAGTTTCTGAAAGCTCTGCAGGGTTGGCAAAAGTTGCTTTTATTTTGAAGTTGATGAGTGACATTCTTCTTATGTATATACATGCAGTTAGTGTTGTACTTCGGCGGGATTCAGAGAGTAGTCAAGGTCGTGGGCCTTGCCAAGGAGCTGAGTTCTCAGGACATGGTGGCCTTTTATATCATGTATTGCATCGGCTTTTGCCCTATCCTGTGGACAAAAAATCTGAAAGCAATAGTGAAGAGTGGAGAGAGAAGCTATCAGAGAAAGCTTCTTGGTTTCTGGTTGTAGTATGTGGGCGTTCTAGTGAAGGCAGAAGAAGAGTAATCTCTGAAATTGTGCGAGCCCTCCATATGGCCTCAAATTCTGTGAAGGATTCTTCAAAGCATGCCCAATTGCCTAATAAGAAAGTAGTGGCTTTTGTGGATTTGGTAAATTCGATTCTATCAAACAATGCATCATCAGGTAATCCACAGGTGCCAGGTTGTTCTCCTGATATGGCAAAAACAATGATTGATGCAGGGATGGTTCAAGCTCTGACTACCACCCTCCAGGTCATTGACTTGGATCACCCAGAAGCTCCAAAGCTTGTAAATCTTGTGCTCAAGGCTTTGGAGGCTTTAACAAGAGCTGCTAGTGCAGGTGAACAAGTTTCTAAGTCCGAAGACAATGATAAAAAGAAGGCTTTGGCAGCAGACGAAAGAAATCATAATGTCTCTAACTTGGTGTCTAGTGGAGAGGAAGCTCAAGTTGAGCAGCATGAAGTTAATCAGAGTGGGGATTGGCAAGGAGCAGGCTTGGGCCGAACACAAGTACAGATTGCAGAAGGCAGTTCAGATCCAGCAAGAGATCAAGTAGGGAATTTGAATGAGCATATGGAACATGATATGAGGATAGAAAGGGATGAAAATGCAGAAGCTGCTAATGGAGCAGAACGTGAAGAACAATTTATTCATGCCTCTGTTGAAGTCACAACCGACCGACATAACTCAGCTGCAGCTGAATTAACCTTCCGAGTGGAACACAGGGCAGATGATGAGATGGGTGATGAAGATGATGATGAGGACATGGATGATGAGGGTGAAGAGGAAGATGAAGATGAGGATGAGGATGAAGAGGATGACATAGAAGGAGAAGGTGCTGCCCACATGTCATTAGCTGATACTGATGTTGACGATCATGAAGATAATGGTCTTGGTGATGAGTATGGAGACGACATGGTAGAGGAGGATGATGATGACGAGTTTCCTGAAAATCGTGTTATTGAAGTAAGGTGGAGAGAAGGCTTGGATGGACTGAATCCTGTACAGGTTTTGGGACATGCTGGAGGAGGTGGTAATTTGGTTGATCTTTCAGCAGAGCCTTTTCAGGGAATTAACATGGATGATATATTTGGCATTCGGCGGCCTGTAGGGGTTGACAGACGTCGTCCGAATGGCCATAGACCTTTTATGGAACGTTCTGCAGTGGATCGTGGAGGTGCCTTTCAACACCCTCTTCTTACCAGGCCTGCACAGCCTGGTGGAGTAGCTGCAAATGGTTCTGTGTGGCCTTCTACTGGGAGCATTTCTAGAGATGCAGCAGCAATAACAGGAGGCTTTGATGTTGCCCATTTTTTCATTGATGCTCCGATGTTGGCCCCAGAACACCCAGGGGGTACATTCTTTGGGGATCGTGGAGTTGGTGGGCCACCGCCTCTGCTTGATTTCTCCATGGATCCTATATTTTTTACTGGGAGGCGTGGTCCAGGTAATGGCAGATGGACTGATGATGGTCAACCACAGGCAGGTGCTCAAGCTGCAGCCATTGCTCAAGCAGTTGAAGAGGAGTTTCTTTCACTATTGCGGAGCCTTACTCGAGTAGATGAGTGCACTTCAACTCAAGGTGTTGTTCCCAGTGCAGATGATGGTGATGGAGGGCAACAAAATATGGGAGGAGTAATGGACACTGATGCTCAGACCAGTTTCACAGTGAACAATGTAAGTGTACAACAAAATGGAGAACAACAAATGAACGAGGTTGAACCATCACAGCTGGAGCAGAATGCTAATGTGGAAGATGGTGAACAGAGAGAATCAGAATTTGCTACGTTAACCAATATAGAAGACCCTGATGTAATGATGAGAGATGAGGGGAATGAAACTAGAAATAGGGATATAGAATCTGAAAGTCAAGATAGTGAGGGAAGTGGTGCAACTATGGGTGAAAGCCTCCGCAGTCTGGAAGTTGAAACTGGAAGCGCAGATGGACACGAGGAAAATGAGAGGCAGGCTGGCCGACAGGCACCAGTTGCTTCTACTTTTGGTGTTTCGGATACAGCAGCTGGTGGCTTGAATCCAGGAAACATTAATAATGAACCTGGAGGTGCATGTTCTGTTAGTCAAGTAGAGGAGACAGATGCTGGCCAAAATTCTACACCAGATGAAGCATCTGTGCAATTGCAGGTTCAAGATGAGGTTGTCCAAGCTGCAAACAATGAATTAGCTGAGCAAAGCAATGAAGAATCTAGAGCAAATACTATTGATCCTACATTTTTGGAAGCACTTCCAGAGGACCTTCGTGCAGAAGTTCTAGCTTCTCAGCAAGTGCAATCTACACGACCTGCAAATTATGCACCCCCTCCTGCGGAAGAAATTGATCCAGAGTTTCTTGCGGCACTTCCTCCAGATATCCAAGCTGAAGTTTTAGCTCAGCAACGTGCTCAAAGGGTTGTACAAACCCAGCAAGCTGAAGGCCAGCCTGTTGATATGGATAGTGCTTCAATTATTGCTACTTTCCCTGTTGAGCTGCGTGAAGAGGTTGCAATATATATCCATCCTTGATTATATTGGATTACAATCTGATTCTTTATGGATGATGGTTGATTCTTGGAGTAACAATTTCATGCCATTTTATTACATTTTGCTTTGTATGTTGAAATTTTACTGCTGTTTTCATGTCTTAATATTGATATTTTATTCAGGTTCTTCTGACTTCCTCGGAAGCAGTTCTTGCTGCTTTGTCTCCAGCATTGCTGGCAGAAGCACAAATGCTGAGAGAAAGAGCAATGAATGAGTATCAGGCTCGTAGCTTGTTTGGAGGAGGCCATAGGCTAGGTGGCAGACGCCACAATATGTCAACTGGAGGTCAAACTGCAATGGACCGAGGTGTAGGCAGTAATGTTGGCCTTACATTGGGGCGCAGGCCAGTTGCATCCCTTGGTAATTCCATAAAGATGAAAGAAGTTGAAGGCAAACCTCTAGTAGATACAGGGGCTCTGAAAGCTATGCTTAAGCTACTGAGATTAGCTCAGGTATGCAAATTTTTTACTAATGATATTTATTAAGAGTCAAATAATTGCTTGTTGCCTAGGATCAATTATATTAGCAAATGCTTCATTGTGTGTTTCTATGTTATTTGTGGTTATGCTGTTTATATTGTTATTGTTCACCTGATGCAGAAAAATTATCTGCCATGTCTAGACTTTTATGGATGATAGATGTGTAGTTTATTAAACATATTATTAGGTTCTGACTGATCACTTTTCATTCACCAGCCTTTGGGCAAAGGGCTGCTGCAAAGACTTCTATTAAACCTGTGCGCACATAGTGCTACAAGGGAAGTATTAGTTCATCTACTGTTAGACATGCTGAGACCAGAAGCAGAAGGCTTATCAGCAGACACAAATGATGCTCCATCTCAGAGACTTTATGGGTGCCAATGGAATGTGGTTTATGCACGCTCTCAAATCTCAGATGGTAATGGTCCTAGATCATTTTCCACTCAGCTGGTTTCAAATTTTCTATGAACATTTTCTTTAAGAAGTGTTAATGTTGTTTAACATACAGGTGTACCACCTCTTGTTTCTCGTCGTGTCCTTGAGATTTTGACATACCTCGCTAAAAATCATTTCTGCGTTGCTGATCTTCTTTTCTACATGGAGTCATCTCCAATGTTGGAGTCAACATCTCAAACATCTACAATATCAATCGAAGAGAAAGGCAAGGGAAAGGCTGTTGATGAAGTAATTCCATATGAACATGCATCAAGTGTGGGTGAAAAGGGGAAGACACCTCTTATGTTACTTTTAAAGCTCCTTAATCAACCATTATTCTCAAGGAGCAGTGCTCATTTGGAGCAGGTATGTTATAGATTCTTTATAATCATGTTCTTTATGAACATTCCTTCATGTTTTGTCTGTAATTTAAATTTTGGTAATCAGTTTTTTATTGCGTGTAGGTTATGGGGCTGCTTGAGGTTATTATGAACAATGTTGAAGTTAAAAGTGTATTAGAAGCTCCCTCTGGTCAACCAAAGGATGTTTTGCCACAAGGGGAAGGTGTTCAAGCTGGAGTTGAAGCCCGACCTGAGACTGGACCCAATGCCATTTCTATGGACCATGCAGTTGAACCTACTTCTGTTGAAGTTAATGTTGATTCTGAGGTACCCAGGAGCTCAGTAGCAGGTAAAAATAGTGAAAGTATGGAAGCTTCAACTTCAGGTTCGAAGATGGAAATGGTTGCATCTGAGATTCTTCTCCAACTTCCTGAGAGAGAGTTGCAAAACCTGTGTAAACTTCTAGCAAAGGAAGGGTATGTAATAATGACAGTTGTCTTGAGTTATAGTGCCCACTTAAATATTGTAGAATGCCCTCTTGCATATTGTAGAATGTTAAGTTTTGATTTAGATAAGTCATACAATTTGTTGTTTTCTCCTTAATTGAATCCAATTTAATATCAATGCAGGTTGTCAGATACAGTATACACAAAGGTGGCAGAGGTTCTGAAGAAGTTAGCTAGTATTGCACCTGCTCATCGAAAGCTTTTCATTTCTGAACTGGCAGACTCTGCCCGTAGCCTAAGTGGCGCTGCAGTTGATGAGCTTGTCACTCTCAGTGAGATGGAGTCATTAGGAGTAAGTACTGGTTCGATGGCAGGAGCAGCTATTTTGAGAGTTCTACAAGCATTGAGTACGTTAACATCAGATACTGGTGCTGGGGCCACTGATGACAAGGAAAATGAAAGTCTTTTGATTGTTGGGGAACTAAATGCAGCACTTGATCCATTATGGCAAGGATTGAGTAGTTGTATAAGTGAAATTGAACTGCGATTGGGAAATATTTCTGATTTCTCTTCTGCGTCAAGTAGGAATGCAGCAGCGACTAACATGGCACCACCTCTTCCACCTGGTACACAAAGGGTTTTGCCGTTTATTGAGGCATTTTTTGTTTTATGTGAGAAGTTGCAGCTAGGACCCACTGCTGTGCAACATGATCCTGATGATGCCAGTGTGAGTGATGTTACACATCAAAGAAGAGCAGAGGCAGGTATGACATTTGTAAAGTTTGCGGAAAAACATCGACGGCTTCTGAATGCTTTTGTGCGGCAGAATCCGGGGTTATTAGAGAAGTCTCTTTCTCTTATGCACAAGACACCTCGTCTAATTGACTTTGACAACAAGCGATCATTTTTCCGCTCTCGGATTAGACAACAGAATGAGCAGCACAACTATAATCCACTCCGTATTTGTGTTCGCCGAACATATGTCTTAGAAGATTCTTACAATCAATTACGGATGCGTTCTGTAGATGACATTAAAGGGCGCTTGACTGTGCAATTTCAAGGAGAGGAGGGCATTGATGCTGGTGGTTTAACAAGAGAATGGTACCAACTATTGTCCAGGGTGATATTTGACAAGGGAGCATTGCTATTCACAACTGTTGGGAATCAGTCAACATTTCAGCCCAATCCAAATTCTGTTCTTCAAACAGAACATCTCTCGTACTTCAAGTTTGTTGGGCGGGTGGTAATGTTCTGATAGATTTTTTCTTTTCCTTGATTTTTATTTCAGATCTCGGAAGTTCATAATTTTACTATTTGTTTGCTTCAGTTATTTTTGATATTGCAATTGTCCGTTGTCCTGTATGGTACTATTTTTAGTTTGTACTTGTTGCTGAAATTCTGGGAAATTTTGGATTTGCCTTGATTATTTCTCTTTTTTGCAGGTTGCTAAAGCATTATTTGATGGTCAACTACTGGATGTCTATTTTACCCGATCTTTTTACAAACACATACTTGGAGCAAAAGTTACATACCATGATATTGAGGCTGTTGATCCAGATTACTATAAGAATCTGAAATGGATGCTTGAGGTGATTGATAACATTAAACATTAAATGCAGCTTTGATCTTTAACTATTTCCTTGCTTCTATATGGACCATTATGTTCTCAACTTGCATTTGGTGGCTGCAGAATGATGTAAGTGACATCCTTGATCTCACTTTCAGTAGAGACGCAGATGAGGAAAAGCACATCCTGTACGAGAAGACTGAGGTAGTGTATATGTACATTTTTGATTTATTTTTATTGGTGTTAGGAATATGACATTCTTGTCCTCCTTGTTGTGTCAATAGTAGATAACAGTTGCATTATGTAAACCCTATCATTTGCACAGGTAACCGACTATGAGCTTATCCCTGGTGGAAGAAATATCCGTGTCACAGAAGAAAACAAGCACGAATATGTGGATCTTGTTGCAGAGCATACACTGACCACAGCAATTCGTCCTCAAATAAATGCTTTCCTGGAAGGATTCAATGAGTTGATACCAAGGCATCTTATCTCAATATTCAATGACAAAGAACTTGAACTCTTGATTAGTGGACTACCTGAAATTGACCGTAAGTTGTTTTCTCAATTAGTTGTTTCTTTTGTTGTGTTATTGAACTTGTAATCTCTTCTATGTAGATGTTTTGCTGATAATTTTAGGCATGGCAGTTGATGATCTGAAGGCCAGTACAGAGTACACAGGATACACTGCAGCATCTCCTTTAATACAGTGGTTTTGGGAGGTTGTGCAAGGATTTAGCAAGGAGGACATGGCACGATTGTTGCAGTTTGTCACAGGAACATCAAAGGTAACTTATTTGAGTATACCCCACACAGCCTACTTTTTTGAGAATTTGCTGATTTGGGCACACTGCTATTGTTCGTCTTGCAGTTTTCAGCCTCATTGACAGGAGTAATTAAATGTCGTTTTCTTAGAAGTTTATGTTGCTTTTGAACCATGTTTCTCCTCTGCATTTTTATTCCTTTTTGGATGGATCAATGCTTCACTAATTGACTTTATTTCAATCTATTGTAGGTTCCATTAGAAGGGTTTAAAGCTCTTCAAGGTATATCTGGTCCTCAAAGATTTCAAATTCACAAAGCATATGGAGCTCCAGAGCGTTTGCCATCAGCTCATACCTGGTGAGTGCATCACTTTGAATTTCATTGTTACTGTGTAGGCAAGCTTTTAATTATCATTTCTCTGCCTGTCTGTCTTATCCTGCTCCATTCTTTGTTGTTTGTGCAGTTTCAATCAGTTAGACCTTCCTGATTATTCTTCAAAGGAACAGCTTAAGGAACGATTGTTGTTGGCCATTCATGAAGCTAGCGAAGGCTTTGGCTTTGGTTGATTTTTTAAAACGACAATTTTATCACACTAATGTTTCTTGCAAATATAGCTGCAGGACACTGCCAAATATCCTTCTGTATTGATTTGGAATCTGGCATATAGTTTCAAGCCAATCTCTGAGGGCTAATACGAAAGTCTATACTGTTGATCTGTACAAATCTATATTTTGTATGTGGAAATCAATTTTCTTGTTCTGGTAATGCTTTAAGCAATTGCTGTGATTATTGATATTATTGGGAATAGCCCCTACAAGCGAATTAAGGGGTCAAGCTGTATTATTGATTTTGCCTCTTATTCGGTGTTATATGGTCACACCCTGATTAATGTCTAGGACGTGTACAATAAGATAGAATCTGAAAGTTTGGTCAGACTGCTGGATATGTAACTATAAGCAAACCAATTTTATCATCATTTGTTGGGAATTTAATGGAGGTGACCATCAATTGAAGGTTGTCCACCTGGGGGTTGATTTATGTGGAATGGCTTCTAGAAAGGATTGATGCGCATGTTTTAAACCTCCAGTTTTTTTAACACTAATTAATGTTGTGTCAAAATCCCCATCTATCCTGCACATGAAAATATGTTATTGGATTCAATAGGCAAATCTTACTTTCTGAGGATACACCTTGCTTCCTCTAAATGTCACAGTATGATATTCATAATGCTTGTCCCTGATTTATTCATTCTAGAATTGTTATTTTCATAAACTAGTCAATACTGGATCAAATCATCTAGACGTGTCTTTATCAAGGGAATGGTAATGCCAAATATGTCAAAGGTGGGAATATTGTAATCATACACCACTTGATGTGCATCCGCGGCGAGCTGGGCAATCTGCACCCAAAATTAGGTTAATTTTGTGCCAATTTTGCTTGAGCTTATATCACTGTATTTGTGATGCCAAGAACTACTGGACCTACTTACTGATGTCAATACAATTGCAGTTTTCCAACGTTTTACATTGTATGGGATTCATCTTTATTTTTGATGGTTGCATGAAACTGTATCAGCTATTAATAATACTACGATTATATTTCTTTACAATTTGCTTTGAAGCCTGAGAGGAAGGAAATTTTGATGTTATTTGTCCAAAGGTTAGTTTTGTGCCTTTGTTTGGGTTGAAGAGCGTTCTGTTTTATATGGTTTTGTCAAGAATCTCGGAGTAAGTTTTGATTGATATCTTCATGGTCCATGGTGTGAAGATGTCGGCTACAGTATATCTTAGTGCCCCTTCTAAATCTGTCTGTCTTCTCCTCTGTTTAGGAGGAAATCATTCAGATTGATTTCATAGTTTTTCAACGGCCCAAGGTACTGAAAATAAAGGAAAGTGAACAAAATCAACCATGTGCCCAGTCCTTTTGGATGCTTAATCTTCCAGTCAGTTATCTCTATCTCAACATTGTTGTTTAATCTTTATACCATTTGTGTCTTTGTGTTTATCTCATCTGGGATTTTATTCCAATAAGGAATAATCTGTTTTATGTGGATACATAATCCTTGATTACCCATATGGTTTCAAGAGGATAAGAGTATCCAACATTCTTCAGGGTTAATTTTTTCTTACACCCTCTCTTTTGAATCCCCTTTCTGGTGGATAACTTGTGCTTTTTGTGATAGTTACAACTTTTCAGGATTATTTTTATGTTCACTATTGGTCAAAAAGTTTTCGTAGGAAGTTTATTGTATAGATGTGCCTTCTCGATGCCTAATGACGTGCTTCTCGTTTAGTTTCAGAACAATCTCTCAATTACTTTTACATCTTAGATTATAACAAAATTGTCCAATTTCTCTTTTATAGTTTCTTCTCAAGCACTCTGCCGAAGTCATACTTATTAGAGAACATGATCTGTAAGGATGTAATTTGATTTACTTTTAAAAGTACATTTGTACAATGTGGTGAAGTGGGCTATATATATATATATCATTACATTTCCCATAATGGTCATTCCACATGGTTTTTCAAATGAAAACTATAAGAATTTTGGAAAAGCTAGATGTTAGTGGCCACTTTAAGATCAGCTCTTCAAAAAAGTGACAAAAGATGAACTATTTGTCAATATACTAACCAGAACAAAAAATTGTTCTATATAAGAGATTTGTTGCATCGAAGTTAACAGTGTTTATAGTCCCAGTGAATTTCCACAAGACGGGACATTTCAAAATTAACATCTAATGACAAAAGGTCTGCCTCCAGAGAAGAATTATAAGTGTTTCTTTGAACAGCCTCTCTAACCAACTGATACAGACTACAAATAACTTCAAATAAATTCATACTGATTTAATTATGAACACAGTTGTTGCCACATGCTGTAGTGAGTGGACTTGCATCTAAAATCTCCATAGGAACTTGATTTGTCATTGTTTCAGCGTCAATAATCCCTACTAGATTTGAGCTTTGGCTACCATAATTGCTAGATGTAAAGGAGAGAGGATCCATGCATTTTGATATATTCATTGTGGAGTCTGCTACCATTCAATCTCTAGCAAATCTATTCAACGCTTTCGATGGAGTTTCATGTGGTTGGTATTTCATGATCCCTGCTAGATTTGAGCTGTCTACCATGATTGCTGGAGTGAGTGGACTTGCATCTAAAATCTCCATAGGAACTTGATTCGTCACTGTTTCAGCGTCAATAATCCCTACTAGATTTGAGCTTTGGCTACCATAATTGCTAGATGTAAAGGAGAGAGGATCCATGCATTTTGATATATTCAGTGTGGAGTCTGCTACCATTCAATCTCTAGCAAATCTATTCAACGCTTTCGATGGAGTTTCATGTGGTTGGTATTTCATGATCCCTGCTAGATTTGAGCTGTCTACCATGATTGCTGGAGGCAAAAGGAGAGAGGATCCATACATTGTGATATATCAATGTGGAGTCTGCTACCATTCAATCTCTAGCAAATCTATTCAATGCTCCTGAAGGAGTTTCATGTAGTTGGCATTTCATGCTGTGCTGGCTTGTTCTATCTCTGCAATTTTGGAGATATTGCAGACAATCAGTAGAGCGCTGCTAATTGGCTTGATTGAATTCTTGATGTCTACAAAGAACCTGAGCTAAATCCCTGTGATTTTCATTTGCCATGACCATTCAGGCTTCTCCTGTCACTTGTGTACCAATCAGAGGAAAGTGAAACAACATTGCTAGTTGAACCCTCCCCTTCATTGTCTGCAACTGCTGTTCACCATAATACTGATCTTGCCTCTTCCAAAAATCTAACAGATCCATCGGGATGGTATTGTACTATATTTAGTTTCAGGAAATAGATCTGATATCCACCAAACTTAATTTTCTGCTCTGGTGAGTGTGGGAGAGGGGCTTGCCTGCTCTTCGATGTCCTTCTGAAGACTTATTGAGCTGTGATTCACTGGTAACTGCACGAGTGATCTGATGTCTATGAATGACCACTAAGAGTTCCAAGATTTAAGGTTTGTATCAACTTTTGCATTTGCACAGTAATTTGTGATGCCATTCAAATTGCTCTTGATGTGAAAGGTTGTATCAAATTTTGCATTTACACAGTAATTTGTAATGCCATTCAAATCTTTCTTGATGTGAATCCCTCTTGATGCTGAAAGTATTAACTCGTTCAAAGTGAATTAGAGCTTGTTTAATTCCAGAGCTGATCTCCTTGAGCTTATTTCCTCCATTATTTGATTGAATTATTTTTGCTTTATGATAAATATTCAATCCCCAAACACAGCTACGGTCTTGAGGCCATTTTCTTTAGCAATGGAGAGCCCACACGACAATGATTAACCTTTTGATTGAATGATTTTTGCTTTATGATTAATATTGAATCCCAAAACACGGCTAAGGTCTTAAGGCCATTTTCTTTAGCAATGGAGAGCCCACACCACAATGAGTAACCTTTAACAAGATCACTGAGTACGTTCCTTAATCTCCAAGTGTAATGGACAATCTAATCTCTACTAAGACCATGTAGATTGGCCCGAGTAGTTGCTGCTCCTTGGTTATTTTTAGGAGCACCATAAAAATTGAAGAGTGTGTTGCTATAACCTCTCTTCGCGGAATTTGGATGGCTCTTTTTGATCTGCCAACAAGGGGGTAATTTGTATTTATAAAGGAAGAGAGGCAAATTGGTTTGACCAAGTTGATATTGATTTTGTTCTTTGAATTTGAGTCACATGCATTTAGATAGGAGAGCTTTGGCCTGTGAGGTGGTTTGCACAACTTATTCTATTCAACCTTAAAAGGTTTTCTTATTGCTGACAAACCAAAACTTACGTAGGATTTCGTGAAGGTCATTTTATACTCTTTTACATGTTTTTTCGTTATCTTTTCCCCTAATGCATAACCTTTTCTTCCTAGGAAAGAGGACACACCTAATTGGAGGGTTTAATCCAACAAACTGCTTTTCCTCACTAAAGGTACACATTGCGTTGGACCTGCAACTCCCTTTTTCGTTAGATTGTCGGTGACAAGTCGTTAGTGCACCATATTTTGTTGGGCTAGATTGGTCTCTTCCAACTAAAGAGAATACCCAAATATTATTAGAGCGTAGTGATTCCTCCTAGTGCCTACTATTCTTTTTAGAGACACTTATGAGTGCAACTAGAAGAACTTGAAAAAGAGTTAACAAGAGATGTTTCTGGTTGTGGTGGGCGAGGGGGAGGCGAGGAGATGTAAACTCCAACCAATCCCACTCCTTGAAGAATCTTCCCATTTAGAAATATCAAAGATTTAAAGGTTCTTGCTTTCTATCCATGTTTTAAGGTGGCCAAGTCCTATTGGGTAAAATATTCATCTTTTTAATACTATCCTTTATATCCTCAAAATTTTCCCATTTCTAGGGATCCATGTAAGCTTTCCCTTAATTAGTGGTATAACGACTTTCAAAAGTTTCAAGACGGGAGATCCAACTTTTTAGGGTGTTTTCAACAAATCTTGATCTTGAGCAAGTGATCATTCTCCAAAGCAATTTTGCTCTTAGGGCTGCATTCATCATCATTGGATCTTTTTGATTTGAGACGACCTCTATCCTTTGTTACGCTAGTTCATAAAAATTATGGTGCTTTTGGAGACAATCAATTAAAGGGTCAGCTAACAAGCGATAGTCATTGAAATGATCGACAAGCAGTGTAGTGGATTGAGTGGTTGATGGCTTGGTTGAGTAATTGACTAGTGAATGGTCAGTCTAGTGGCCAACTAGTGGGGGACTGCCAATTGAGTGGTAGAAGGAATAGATTGGATGGTCAATTATCCAGTGAGAATTGGATCAACTAGAATAGTCTACTAGTTGTCGAGACAATGTGGATTTCACAAAAATGGTTGAAATTGTAGATGCTTGTTTTTGGATTGAATCTTTCACAATTTAAGGAAATTGGTTGGATTTGGAAAATTATAAATAAAGTACCCTATAAGTTGAATATCAAGGATCAAGAATCAAATTCATTATCATGCATTGTGTTTGTTATGATTATAACATGCTATGCTCAAGTGTTGTAACAATGGTTTTAGACACCCCCTATCTATTGGAAATACTGAGAGGGGGGAGGGGGGGAGGTAGGGTGAATCAGTGTTCCTTAACAATTAGCACTTTTAAATCTTTTTAGAGCATTAGTTAATCTTCAATTGTTACTAACGTTTATGTAGTAATAACAGTAAATAAAAGAACACCGTAGATAAAAGAAATTTTAGGTGGAAAACCCCCTTTCGGTTTAAAAACCATTAAACTCTTTTCTAATAAATTTTTTAATCTTCAGCCCCAACTGAAATTAAAGCAACAACTTCCTAAAATTCTAGAAAAGCATTATTTTCCAGCTCCCACTAGAAGGATGCCCCAACGCCTTGGTTTCTTCAGTAGTCAAATGAATGGATGTCCCAACATCCTAGACCAACCTACCACCCTGAAATGTTCACAGTGTCCAACTTGTAGGCGACTTCATGCACCAGCCTAGCACCTCCCTGCCACCTTATAATCACTGAAATGGGACAAGAGTGTGGATTCCCGTACCAGGGAAAACGATCCATGATACAATATGATTTACAATGATTTTGACCGTACACCCAATCACACTATGATTTGCAATCTAACCATGACATCATCCCAATAGACTCCAATACCTCCCAATAATGCCTTTTCAGCGCTAGGCAAATTGACTCTTTTACAATAATGACTCTTCCAATGATGACGCTTTTACAAATGACTCTTAATACAACTTTACAATGATGACTCTTAGCCTTGACACTTCTTCACAATATACAGATGGTTGCCATGTCTTCAAAGGATGTCTAGCTGCAATGCTTCCTTTGATTTGATACTTTTGCTCTTGAATTCTTGCTTGAAGTTGTACTTGAATCTTCTTTTACCTGCATGCAAAATTTCCCTGGTGAAACCAATCCCAAAACAAAACAAAATAACCTTCAACTTACCTCTGCCTGTAAAACACATGTAAGTGCATAATAATGAATAAATACAAATTAAAATTACAATGCATACCTGAAGTGTGCTTGTCACTTTTGTTGTTGACTTCTTGTAGCAATAGACAAAGACTCCCACTCTTGATATAGACCTGGACTCTATGCAAGACTATATCCAAAACTAATTTAAAGATATATATAATAAAAACTGATGATAGACCCTAGACTTGTGATAAACCAAGAGCTGAGTACAACAATAGAGACCATTCTATCAACTATGACAAGATAAGTAACATGAACATACAACATCATATAGATTTCGCAGACCAGGTGTAGCATCAAATGCGTAGTATCAAGAATAGGACATCCGAAATGTGGTATCAAAACCACTATGACATATAGAGACATAGAGATATAACCGAGACCCTGTATATACTTACATTGTCCTGCAAAAACATATGTCAGAGATGATACTCAAAATTCAAATGTAAACACTTAATTGACTGTTGATGTTTGGTCCTTACTGCAGTGATCTTTGAATGCATGCTTTTTTCCGCCTTCTAAAAGCTTGATATTGAATATGTTGTATCAATGTAATTTCGGATCTCCAGGGTCTGAAATTTCGTCTTGTGGTGGCCCTCCGAGTCGTCTTTGCAACCCCACAGGTCTGATCAAGATTGGATTCTTCAAGAAAGAGTTATGCCCAATCTCCCATGATGACCTGATTATAACCTGGTTCAGTGGAGCGAACTTGTACGAAGTACCACGTGTCACTATTGCAACCTTCAGCCCTAAAAATGCTACTCAACAAAGTACAGTCCGTCCTCTTTGTGACTATTTACAAAATTTGAATCCAACGCTCAAGAGAAAATTATGATGATTTTCCTAATGTCCCTTGTTTGACATGGAATTCGGGAGCATGCAAAAACCCTAAATTCCTCGGATCATATCTCCAAAATTATAGTGAACCAAGATCTGAAATTCGATCATGAGGTTAATGAAGATTTCGGCTCAAATTGGTTTTAATTTCAGCGTCTGAAGCTTCACAAAAGAAAAGTTATAGCGAAAATTCCACAATGACCTGTTCGAAGCCACAAAATCCCTATAAGAAGAGGATATGAGGGTCATTATTTATATGAATGTCCTGAGTTGAGATGGTCATCAACAAGTGATCGTAGGAGGGATTTTAGGAGCAAAAAAATATTATTAATTATTGACTATTCAATGACCACAACCAATTATGAGTGCCATGCCACAACCCCATAGGATTTTAGCCCACTAACTGGGGTTACTAACTGCAAACGCAAATAAATCTCAAACCGTGAAGAACTGGGAGGCGTACCATATATCAACAGAAACATCTTGACGAGTATAATCCATCGAGAAGATATTTGGCACAAAATAATATGAGTTGTCAAGTCAAAATGCACTTGCAAGATCAGGGTAGCCCCTGGCGCTGCTTGGGTTGACATCAATGAAAACCAGTGATCAACATTATCATCTTGTGTAATCTTTATTCGTTTGTTCACTTTTTTTAAATTCTATTTTATGTTCTTTGTTATTGGGTTCAATCCCCTAATGGCATTAGAGGTATTGGTCTTGACCAAGCCCTATTATCTTCAAATTGTTGGGTTGTGTTATATTCTTTCCACGACTAACCTACGTAGTGAACCGGGGGGTTAGAGGGGGGCGGGT
>APFE030478816.1:808-72489 GCA_000404065.3 Pinus taeda
CATTGAGAGGTGTAGGATTGATCTAAAGATCATCCGATTCCGATAAGTATAAATGGAGATATGAATTTATTTTATTTATATAATTATTATCAAGCCGACCAGCACTTGATGTAGGCTCAGAAGCCCAATAGACGTGTCTATTCACTATTCACGTTTTAGTATAAATTGGGGAGGATTTGTTGTCATTTGATCACACATCTTTATGAGTAGTCTCCTCCTCTCCACGTATCTGGGTTTTGGTGAAGGAGAGACACAATAAAGAATACGCTGGGCTAAGTATATGATGCCCTAACCGCAGTAGCAAATGCCCTAGCCGCAGTGGTGCCCTAGATGCAGTTATCCACAGTCATGAAGGACAGAACTCGCATTTCTCTCTGAGATTTTGTATGTATAGAAGGAGCAGACCCGTATTGCATTAAGGCAAGTGGTTAAGGGTCTGACTGCACCTCGGATGGGTATAAGTGCATGCAGACTAGGTCTCGATGGATAGAAGGAGCATAAAGGAGACCTCGTATTACTGAAAGACAGTAGATCAGGACCTCGGATGGAATGGTATCTTCGTATGGGTAAACAGAGGTATAATCTCGGCTTCACAGTGAAGTGTATTCGGTCTCCTAGCAGCCTCAGCATATATGCATGCATGTATTTCGGTGCTCTCACAACAGTGCATTATCTGGGCACTTATTCCATATGCAGTCACAGTTTAGGCATCATTATGAGGATACCCTCAGCCTTCTCACATACTGTGATATATCTATAGCAGCCTTGACACAATATATATAGCAGTAGTTAGGATTATATGAAGATGACCTAACTGCAGTTTGTGAGACCCTAATCAGAAGGTTGAACCTGGTATTACAGCATGAAGAATCTTTGTTGATTTGCTGTAGGTGACAGCGTGTTCAATCAAGGCTGTTTGAGCATGTTAGTATTGTTCTTGAGCTTGACTTGAAGGGCAGAAGAAGCTGCTGAAAGGAGGAGCAAGAGACTGTTGCTTAAGGGCTGAAAGTGCCATGCTAAGAAGAATAGCAACCCCTCAGGCAGCAGACAGTTGGGTTGAGATCTAATGCTATTAGATGGTTGTATGATGTTGCTGTGAACATGTCATGGACATAAAGGGCAACATGATGATGAACTTAGTAATGGGCAGCATGGTGTTGTATGAGATCATGGGCAGCACAGTGATCATGAGCAGCATGATGATGCTGGGAGCAGCATGATGGTGCTACACAGTAAGGTACAACAAATGGACGAGATGCAGAACGATGAGAATCAGTTGAAGCAGAATGTCTTCAACTGATCTCATCATGATTCGAAATGATCTATGTTAGATTTCGATAAGTCAAAGTGTTGACTTCTATTGTAAATGTACTCTCTCTCTCTCTGCTGAACTTTGAAGATAAAAGAAGATTTGATCAAAGGGTTTCCCCACACATTGTGGGGTTTGTCCCTGGCTCGCGCCATATCTTGTGTCCTCTTGTCTTGGCTTGTCTTCTGCATATTGTATTTATGTTCTATCTGCAGTTTATCGTAATGCTGATGTGATTGCTAACAGTGAAAATTTAAATAAATTGCTCAAGCATAGAACATACCTAAATTTAACAATTTCGCATCTGTGTCAGGTATGTCACTACAGGCCTAGGTACTAAGAGCTGGGATCCATGGGCAAATATATGTTGGGACAAGCAGACGACCAATTGTTTCTCTAATGCCACCCAAGTCAACTTAGAACACAAACAAAAAATGCATCCACATGATATCCAGCATATATTATAAAGCATACACATGACATTCATCAAATACGATATTTTTGGGTATAAGACTACAACTAAGTCACAGGACATGTCCCCCAGGGTCACGTGTCCCGTATTTCACGTGTCGGACACTAAATACGCTCTAAAACATGTCCAACACGGTTTTGATCATGTCCTCCAAAACGTAAAACGTATTCAATACATTTTCATCATGTCCTTTGATCGAAACACGTGCAATATGTGGATAAAACGTGCCTTTGCGTTTTTTCATATTTGGACAAATGTCCCCCGAAAAATGGCTATAAAGCCCATGCGAGTTATTTTTTTGGGTTTTTTCAGTTGTTTTTCTTCGTTGAGTCGCTGTTGTCGCTGGAGATTCTTCATTTTCTCGCTGGAGTCGCTGGTCAACAGTGTTTACATGGTGCGTCGTGCCAGGTATGCAATTTTTCCATTCCTGTTTGTTCTCTTCATCGCTTTGACACCATATCAGATTATAAAAATGCCTCATACCATCAGTGATCAAGGCAACGCCTAGGGCTTGCCACTTCACCCACTTTTGGTCTTGGTTTCTTCTCTCCAAAGCTTTGAATGTGGACAAAAGTGGAAGACACAAACAGTGAACAAACCATAATCAGCAGATTGTCGATAGAAGACCAACCCGTGGGCCGTAATATAAACTTATGTAATTGTACAAGGACAACTCCATCCTCTAGATCTGGATTTGATTAATTTCATATATACCATGAAATCTAAGTAACCGGATTCGTTAGGAGGGACCACGTGTCCGAATCTGGCGTGTCGGACACGATTCGCCCAAAAAACGTGTCCAAAAAACATGACACGTCGAATCATGAGAGTGTCCCGAAAATCTCCAACGTGTCCCGATTTTGGACTGCGTGTCCTACTTTCCAAGACTCGTTTAGCGGCAAAGTGACTTCCGCGGGTTAAAAAAGGGCCAGATTTGCTAATTACAGTCACGCTGTTCAACAAGGCTCGTGAAAGGGACAAGTTAAGGTCAGACATATTAGCTCTTCTGGGTATCTAGGAAGACCACAGCATGGACTGTCATGTAATTTTTGAATAAACTTGTGACTCGGAGTTATCCTTGCTTTCGTCACAGGGGAAATAGACTAGAGAACCACTATAGCCTGTGGTTATATGATCTAACCTCCTGTAAACCCATTGCCCAAGGTCGAAAACACCTCTAACAATAAGAATTCCAAGCGGTTGGCTTGAGTAGTGTTGCTGATGTTGCTGGCATTTGGTTAGTTTTGTACTAAGCAGGTGCTAGATTTTAAATCCCTTGGGTTAGGTGCGAGGAATGTCATCCATGAATATGTGGAAGCATCCCTTGGGTTATCCCACAAGGTTTTCCTTTGAAAAAAAATCGTATGGGAATATGAACGAGAAAAGAGGCAACTAAGGAATATTGGATATTTTTATATCGAGAACACATTTTTTATTCAAAATTACATATCATTCTGTTATTGTTGTTATTATTGAGTCAATAAGATAATAAGAAACAATAAATTTGTATCATTAATTAAAATTTGTGTAAGAAATATCTAATTTTTAATATATATATAAAATAAAATAATATATAACGAATCCTACTTGTCCTGTTCCGAGGGGTCAACGTGTCCGAATCCGACACTACAAATCCCGAATCCCGAATCCCAATCCCCATGTCAGGTGACTTAGCATGAAATATTATTAGTTTCCTTAGCTCACATGAGGATCGTCAAAGCCCACGACAATTTCAGGGAAATATTGCTTGGATACCTAAATGATTAGATAGGGTCATCACATTAGTTCTAAAAAAACTTTACAGTATAGGAAAATCACTATTGGAAAATCAAGCTCTTAATCATCCCAAATTACTCTCCATATTGTTAAAAAGGGAAAATGGAAAATACAGTATCAACCCATTCAGTTAGTCCTCATGCCCCAATCAGTTAGCTCAAATAATAGTCTACAAGAAAAATACATCTCTATGTTGTCTACAATAACATTTTCATAATCTTCCCCATTCTAGTGAGTATCACACATCCATCTCAACCCCAACTCTGCCATGCAATACGAGTTTCCTAAGTCCTTCATTAATAGAACTTGAATTGTTTTCCATTGTTTGACAATCACTGGTGACATAATTGTACCTCTGTGCAAACAATATGCTACAACCATCTCTTGCTCTATTAGAGCCCAAATTCTAATCCACCAATGCACAGAATAACCATACATTCCTAGGTCGTGCATTGTGATTGTCACCTACAAGGATTTGTGAATGGGAAAATATCTGTAATTGGTTATTAGATTATAGGTGAGCTCTGTGAAATACACCACGCCTTCTTTTGTAACATCCACTCGGTCCACTGTCCTGTAACAAGTCAAATTACAGGAATACATGATTTAAGATTGCATCCAATATCTTAGTTATGTTATCAATGTTCAAGAAATTTCTTAATTGTTTAATCATTTATTTTGTAGGTGAAGGATTTGGCAACTAACATTTTTATTACACCTGTGGAGTGTGGAATTTATAACAACAAGAAGATTAATGGCTCAATCATCCAAAGTAGCTGGCAGAGGTCAGAGGTCAAAGGAAAGACAACGGTGGTGCTTTTCGTGGTCCCCCCCCTCCAAGTTTTTTAGCTTCTATTGGTCATAGTGCCCCAAGTGCTTCAAGTGAAGCTTTAGGTGCTTCTCAGCCCACATATGATGTTGTTATAGCAAGACAACAAGCACAACTAAAAAAATACCCTCTATGGAAGTATGTAACCAAGAAACAAGGGCCAAAGGTGGGTGTGGGAGGGAATGTGCTTTGGTCTTGTAATTTCTACAAAGGTGGATTGAAGAGCACTTACTTTCGAGTTAAGGGTCATTTGTTAGGCTTTCCTTGTGGAATTGGAGCATGCAAAAAGATCAATGCTAAAGAAAGAATGGATTTGAAAAGGGAGGATGCAGCTGGCTTGGGGAATGTGGTGGCAGCAAGTAGGAAAATTAGAAAAAAAGAAGATCCTCTTCCATTCTTGAGGAATACTGGTAGTAGTAGATTTGGGAGTGGGGCTGAAATTCAACCAACAAAAAAGAAAGCAGCCCAAACTTGTCGTCCAATGGACAAGATTTTTCAGCGTGAGAAGCGAGATGAGGTTGATCTTACAATTACATTCTTTTTCTATCTCAACTTCATTACTTTTAATGTTGCACAGTCTCCTTTGCTTATTGAGACGTGTCGAGCTCTAGTTGATATGGCTCCAATTGGGTATGTGCCCCCAAGTCCAGAGAAGCTTAGAACCACATTGTTGGTTAAGGCAAGGAAGGAGGTGGATAAAATTCTACATCCTATTAAATCATCATGGATCTCATCTGGTGTTAGTATTGTTTCTGATGGATGGACAGATACAGCACGCCATCCTCTCATCAATTTCATGGTATATTCCCAAAATGGACCAGTCTTCTTGAAAGCAGTTGATGCTCTTAGACAATACAAGGATGCACAATATATGGGTGAGTTGTTTATTAAAGTTATTGAAGATGTAGGCGTTGAAAGTTGTGTGCAAATCATCACAAATAAAGCACATGTTTGCAAAGTTGTTGGCTTGATTGTGGAAACTAAATATCCACAAGTATTTTGGACAACATGTATTGTTCATTCCTTGAATTTAGCACTTAAATCTATTGATTCAGATGTGACATGGATTGGCAATCTTATTGAGGATGCACGCCATATCCAAAATTTTGTACAAAACCATACCAATGCCCTCACAATATATAATGAGTACACACATCTATCATTGTTGAAGATTGCAGAGACTCGATTTGTTTCCTCGGTCAACATGCTTAAGGAGGTGATGGTTGCTCTTGGGGCCATGGTTATTTCGGATCTTTGGTCCTTTTGGAGAAAGACAGATCAAGTTGCTTCAAAAAAGATAAAGGACACAGTGTTAGATGATGGTTGGTGGGAGAGAGTGGATCTTACAATAAAGATCATGAACCCTATCATTTCTTTCTTGCAGTTTGCAAACACGAACCAGCCCATCTTAGGAGAGGTTTAGGAGGGTTGGGATTCCATGATTGAGTCTGTGAAGACTATGGTTATGGAGAATGAGTGCCTTGGATATGAGACATTAGCAGAGAGCTTATGGTCCACCATACAGGACATTCTTATCTCTAGGTGGGATAAGAATTGCACACCTTTGCATTGCTTAGCTCACTCTTTGAATCCCAAGGACTACAATCAAGAGTGGCTCCATGGTGGGACCTCACACAGATACCCTCCTCACATGATGGAGAGATTTCACAGGGGAGGAAGATAGCATTCAGAAGGATATTTCAGGATAGAGCATCTTTTCTTGAGGTGGACGAAGGCTTTGTAGAGTTCTCCATTGGCACTGGGAGATTTGGGGGGTATGATGTACTTGGAGATAGGGGGTCAAAGATGCCTATACTTGGTGGGCAACTCATGGGGCAGCATGCCCTATTCTACAACAATTAGCCTTGAGGGTCCTCTCTCAAGTTACTTCATCTTCTTGTTGTGAGAGGAATTGGAGCACTTATGGGAATCTATATAGTTTGAAAAAGAGCAAGCTTGAGCAATCCAGGGTGGAGACAATGGTGTATGTGCACACCAACCCTCGTCTTATTTACAAGCAGAAGCAAGAGTGGTTGAAGGGAAAGACAGAGATGTGGGATGTGTTTCCTGATGATATGGGCTTGGACGATAGTGTTGAGTTAGCTTTAGCCAACATGGATCTTAATGACCCAGTGCTAGAGCCAGTGACTTTTGATGATGATTCTCTTGAGGGGTCATCCTCCACACCAACAAATGCAGTAGCAGATCTTGGATTGGGCATAGAGGAGGAGGATGGAGTAGAGTCAGATGGCAGTGGCAGTGATGGTAATTATGACATGGACTATTGATAGAGTAATGAGTCGTGGACTTGTGGCTCACTCGCTAGTGAGTCATGACCAGTACCACTGACGACAATGATGAGCTATGATATTCCTACTTATTTTGTATCTACTCTTTTGTATTTTCCAGTGGCATTCCCTCAGTATCTATGTAATACATTTTGATTTTGATGACTTAATGGAAAATGTGCATTTTATGGTTTTAATATCTAAGTTCTTCTAAATTTATAGTTAGCAGTTTCTTATTTGCTTGTACTATGTAACCTTGTCCATGAACAACGAACATTGAACATTGAAGATTCAAGAATGAACATTGAAATGTGAACAGTGAACCAATTAACATCATTGATGTAGTAAATTAATAAATTAATACTATATTTCACTGTTTTAGTAATTGCAACAGAAGACAAATGAAAAATTAATTTTATGATAAGGTATCTTTGAATAAATGATCCCCATGCTACTGTTAAATTAGTCAATTACTACAAAACTAGTGAGTAGGCACTAGATTTATAGGATCCACTTCAAAGTACAAAACATTTTACTTTAAAAACAATTAAAGAAATATATATGAAATGAAAGTGTTGCTCAAAGGGATATAGCAAATGGAAATATTGCTACAAAATAAAATGCTCTCTTCTGCAAGAGTCTGTCTCCTCAAACATAATTGCAAAGACAAGAAATGAAAATGCAAAAGGGTTTCTATATCTTTTCCTTGTGTGGACCCTACAAGAAAGTTTTGGAACCCTTGGAAACACTCAAAGACTCGGAACTTCAATAAACTTTGCTTCCTTTATTCAGAAACTGCATGGAGATAGGGACATAATTTTGCCCCTACCATAATTGAAACTAGCTTGAACAACCACAAGGGAATGAAATAACAACACTGGCTATACTACTCTGTCAGCAAAGCTTCTATTTATGCTTGAAGAGTCCTAACTAGCCCATCCAATCATGTCATGAAGGTGGGACTTGTCCCTTAGTGCCCTAATTTTCTGCCTGTTGTTTCAAGGGGATTGTTTTCCTTTGCTAATTTGAATCCCGAGATTAGCAGGTTGAATTTTCTAGGGTCATTATTTATGCCTTCAAGTTTTGACAGTCCTGAAGGTTGTGAAGGGAGAATATCCATTAGATTCCTCAACCATTCTGTTGATTGGTCTAAGGTAATGATTGAAGAAAATCAGTTGTCACTTGGGTCGAATCCCTTCATCAAGGTTGTTGTACTTTCCTACTTGTAAACCACATTAGCTCAACGATGCAAATCACATAGTAAGTTAGTAACCATCAAAAACACTTAAGACCTATGGCTACTCCTATGATCACCAACTAGAAGAAGCTTAATGCTTCAAATTCCGAGTTGGTGAACCCCACCTTGTATCGTCAGCTAATCGATCCATTAATGTATCTAGTCAAAACTAGGCCAGATTTTTATTTTGCAGTCAACACGTTAAGTCAATTTATGATGGAGCCCAGGAGAGTGCACTAGGTGGTTGTGAAACATGTGTTGAGGTACCTGACTACCTACAGGGCACAGCGGATTATGGTTTGAAATATGTCAAGTGCAATGGAGTTAGATTGATTGGCTGCACAGACTCAGATTGCGCTGGCAATGCTAGTGACAAGAAGTGTCCTTCCAGCTATTGTTTCTCATTGGGCTCAGCAATTGTGTCATGGTTCAGAAGGAAACAGAGGTCAATGGTATTGCGTAGTGCAAAGGCAAAGTATATGGCGACTAGTCAGGCAAGTTGCGAGGCACTTTGACTTCGCAAGATGCTATTTGGTTTATTTGCTTGAGGCTGAGACCAACAACGATATACTGTGATAATCATAGTTTTATTAAAATCTCCGAAAATCCAATATTTTATGACCAGTCAAAGCATATAGAGATCAAATACCACTTCATCAAAGACTGGGTTCAAAGGGGAGCAATGAAGCTTGAGTATATATCCACCGATACATAGGTAGCAGACATTCTCACCAAGTCATTGCTAAGGGGCAAGCATGTATTTTTCAGAGACGAGATGGGAGTGGTGAGAAACACCTTCCTCGGTAAGAGGGACTGTTAAAAATGTTACCAAGTTAGTGTTTCCTAAGCATTTCTCCTCTTGGACTAGGGAAACACATAAATCACCTTTTATGAGTTTATTTATATCAAAGGGGCTAAAGTACTATTTATGTGGAGAAGTACCATGTATTTTTAATTATTAAAGTCATGTTTTATAAAAGTGACTTTATGTGTAAGTACTAAAGTACACTTTATTTTATTAAAGTGACTTATGTTTTAAAAGTTACTTTATGAGAAAAAGTGACCAAGGTACTAAAACATCAAAAAGTACTACGGAGGTTCATTAATAGAAAGGGGGACCACATGAGGAGGGGTCATGTAGGGGACTAATCTCCACCCTTAATCTAAATGGCTTGAGATTAAATCTCAACCATTAGGTCTTAGGTATAGGGCTTCCATCTTATGGAGAAGACAAAAGGGAGGAAAAAGGAAAAAGAGGTTCATTATTCTCATGAGAAGATAGAGAAGAGTAGAGCGTAGTTGAAGGGAGGAAGAATGTTATATTTGGGAAGAGAGTCGAATCCTTAGAGAGGCTACCAGTTTGAATCTACAGTAGAGAACATTGGCACGAATTTCCAGAAAGTCGTACCAGTTGTTAGATTGAGTTTGTTGTGGTAAGAAGCTCGAATTTCTAGCCATAAATTTCACTTTGTGTGTGAATTCATGCAGGCTAAGTTCTGAGATAAAATTTAGGTCGAGTTCTGAGATAAAATTTAGGCCAAGCTCTGGTCTTAACTACTAGAGAAAAGCAGACCAGAAATTTCGGGGAGCATTCCCGGAGAGAGGCCAAAATTTTCGGGGAGCCTCGATTTCATTTAGGGCCGAGTTGGAGACAAAAGTTAGGCTGAGTTTTTATCTCTGCTACATGGGAAGAGCTAACTGCGTATTTTTTGGGTAAGTAGACCCAACAATCCTTCATATTAAAGTGAAATGAGGGAGAGTATGTTAGTGTTGAAGGAGGGGGTTCTACCTAGGTATCAAGGTACAGACTTCTAGGAGGAATTCAGCCATTCTCAAGCTCAGAATTCAAGGCATTGACTTAGAGACAAGCAGAGGAATTGAGAGTTGTATCAGTCAGTGTAAAGAACTATGTGGATCCTCCTTTCTTCTTATATTCTTCAGTGCCTACAGAAAACAAATCAAGGGAGATAAGTTAACCTCTTTCTTTGTTGTAAAAATTCCTTGAAGAAGCAAAAATAAAGCCTCCTTTCAAAACTAGTTTTCCCCAACAGTGGGGTTTTTCCAGGGTCAAGTTGACCAAAAATTCTTGTGTCTAAATTGTGTGAGCTTGCTATTTTTCTCTAGTATCAGTTGTCTAAAAACAATTAGTAGAAGCGCTCTTTAAATGTTTCAAATGAATGCATGAAAATTTATATCAGCGTGTCAAAACATGTGGGTTGGGTTTGAAAAACACTTGCAAAATTTGTAAATTGGGAAAGGGTCCAGATCATTCAAAAATTTTACAGGGTATACATAAACCAATGTTGCCAGAGCGTAAAGCAGAGTAAGAGTGTTTTTGAGAGTGGGAGCATTGGGAATGCCATTTTCCAAAATCCCTCTGGAATGGAGTGTCTCAGGAGCATCTCTGTGTGTGTTGCATTTAGATTCAAAAAAAACATCCAAACTGCCAAATTAGTTGCATAATAAAGGAAAACATGCATATTTGTACATCACTGAAGATAGAAATGGCATCCATAGTATGTTAATGATTAATCATGAAAGCATCAACCATCTAGATTCTGTTAATTACAAACAAAAATACAAATATTTGAGCCATATAATAGAAAGTAAACCATTAACTTGTCATTGAAATAGGTTATCTAGCAACTATCAACATGACCAAATAGTAATGTTTACAAAATAAGCCTTCTGCGCAGTATGAAGACTGAAAAGTCCAAAACACTAATCTATCGTCTATGACAAATACACTCAACAAGGAGAAACAATTTTGTAATATTTATGATACTATCTACTATTCTCTCCTCACACCACTGCAACTGCTATGTGGGCCTTCATGTGGTAGTCGTGAAGTAGGTGGAAGCAGAACTTGTGGAACTAATGAGGAAGCCCATGTTGTTGTAGTTGGAGTCCTAGACATGGGGACCATGGAAATGGATGACGTGGTGTCTCAACACAATTATAAACATCCATAAGAGCATCCTCCAATTGTTTTAAATACAATACCCCCATCCATGGCAATCGATTAGGGTGGCATCACAACATGATCATAATCTTCCATAAGAACATCTCATCCTCATTTTCCTTGCAACCCTAATCCTACCTTAGGTACCACCTCCACTCAAAATTTTGAAAATAATCATTTTTCCAGGCTCGTATAGAAGCGTCTCACTGATTGAGGGAGCACGTGGGGAGCGTCCAAGGAGCATGATTGGTGTGCCTAGAGAGTGAGATTTTGTACATGGGAGCATCTGCTAGGAACGTCACAATTTCAACTTCTTAGGGAGCATGGTTTTTAAGGTCGAAGTGTGCTCTCTATTACCCACCAAAAAAGGGTAACCCCATGGGAGAAAATTTTTCTCCTATTTTGGATATCCAGTGATCCAGGTGAATGTTGGTGGCCACCTGCCTATTCCACTTGGACCCCGACCACTACCTCTTTCAGTTTTTCAATTTCCTTAATTGTAGCACAATTTACTATTTTTAGCAATTTTTCAAATCCTTAACTTCTGGAGCCGTTTTGAGGCCCTAAGCTATGTTTTTCGGCAAAATTGCTTGGTGATTGCTATAGAAACCACGTCAGCGGTCGTAGTCCTCAGAGAGATCTTTCCAATGAGGTATCATAAGCAACAAACAGGGATAATATGACCAAGTTACAACCCCAAGAAGTTGGTTGCCCAACTAACCCCAACGAGGCCTATTGACCACTATGTGTCAACAACCCATAGCAGTGCACCCCCTTTTTCGCAAAAGGAATAGTGTCTGATCGATGTGTTCATGTCGTTCAGCTATTGTCATCAACTTGATTTCCAAAATGTTATAACGTAAAGACATTCTACATGTATATGATGTAAATAAGCTCAGCTGATTTGTGTCATGTATGTAATGGCCTAGGTAAACCTACTTTTCTGGTGACGATCTACATTCTAGGAGGTTTTTTGTCTCACCAATCCATTTTCGGATGGTCAGCAGAGTTTTCCTTCAGTCTTACCCGAAAGCCGGAATGAATTTTGTCACTGGGATCTTAGGTGAGTCCTAGTGTTATAGAACGAGTCTATGTAAAAATGATTTGGAAATAATCCTAACTATTTGGTTAAGTTATTTTATTACAAATTGTTTGGTCTGCTGGATTATATTTGTGTCACAAAAATAGGTAGTCTATGAGGGTCTATTATAAATCGATTTCCCCCCTTATGATGTAAAAAATATAAAAATCCTGATGTAAAGTGCCTTTAGGGTTGGAAAAATAATTTATCCCCTCATAGGTTAATTAATTAAATTTTTTGGCCAAAAATTAATTAAAATCCTAAGCCAGAAATTTAATTAATTCTAGGTCCTAGGTAAATTTAATTTCTCCAAAGGCAAAATTCTTCGGTCCTTAAAAATTAAATTTTAAGAGGCCCAGAGACCAAGGTAAATTAATTATTTTGATAAATTTTAAACCTTTGATCTCTGGGGTTATGTCAAAGTCAAAGTTTTGGGGAAATTAACTCAAAATTTTAATTTTTGAAATAATTAAAATGCATTTAATTGAAAAATTCGAATTTCCCCAAATATTTTAAATATTTCGACAAATGAGATTATAAAAAATTTTAATCTTCATCAACGGTCAAGATTGCTTTGACGAGGATCAATCGAACTAGCCATTGGAGGATTTATCTTTAAATAGGAGGTCATTTTTCAGTTGATCCATCTGATCTCTGAGTCGTGTGCTAAACAAAAAGCTCGTGTAAATTTTACCTAGATAATAAAAAAAGACTTTGGGGTTAAATTTTGTTGGTGTTACTCTTCATGGAAATACTATAAGATGTGTTGTTTTCATGCATAAATTTTTTTTTATCCATTGATGATAGCTTCTAAAGAGTGATTTGAGTACAGGTATCTTGCTTAGTGATAAAGGAACGCGATAATGGGCAATTTTGCCCAGATCCTTCAGCGGCTACCCAGGGGCAACGCATTTACTTCCAGCAGCGACTCTGGAAGTGCCACACCCTTTAAGGTACAAGTTAACTTTGATATTCCCATATTTAAGGGTCAGATAGATGTGGAAGTCGTAGATAAATGGTTAAATCTGCTAGAAGGATATTTTTTTGTTCATGATTTTTCCAACCGGGAAAAGATCACTTTTGCACTTCTCAAAACCGCCCCCCACGTCAAGGTCTGGTGGGAAACCTACTGCGAACATAAGGATGAAAGTATAGCCTCACTATTTTCAATCGCACCCACTTGGAATTCATTCTGAGATGCCATCAAGGAGCAATACTACCTTGTCGAAAGTTATGAGGATAAATACATAAAGTGGACCACGCTGCAGCAGGGAAGGGACCAAGATGTGTCGGATTTTACCAATATTTTCATACCCTTCGCACAGAGTTGGCTATTAAGGATTCTGAGCAGCATTTGGTACTCAAATACTGCGGCTGCCTACACAGGTACATACAAGACGAGATGGAGTTCCTGGACATCTCCTCGCTTGGCATGGCTTACTGATACGTTGTCAAGATCGAGCAGAAGTTTAAACAAAAAAAGCGAGACTTTGGATCTACAAATCCGAAGAACAAAGCCAAGGCGGGGTGACCCAAGACAACCCATCGAAGCTACAAGAAAAGAACACCACCACGAAGTCAAAGAAGGACAGAAAAAAGTGGTGTGAGTTCCATAAGAGCCCCACTCATAAAGCAAGTGAGTGTGGCACCAAGCAGTTGTTGGTGGCCGAGTTGAAGGCTTCAAATCAGATGCATGTTCCGACCCTGAGTCAGAACCTAACGAGAGGAATGACAAAGGGAAGTAGACGATTGATGCACAACCCAATGCCAATGTTGCCCCCACCAAGATCTAGAAGAATGAGCTCGAAGATCTAAAGGAGAGAGAGCGTCTTTTCCACTCACAAATGTAGGTGAAGGGTTCCCCATTGCAATTCATTTTCGACAGTGGCAACCAAAAAAACCTCATTTTAGCAGAGGTCATGAAGCGGCTGGGCCTCCTGACCATACCACACCCGCAACCGTACAACATCGAGTGGCTTCACCAAGGACGAGATCTTCAAGTCAGCCAACAGTGTTGCCTTCCCTACAGCATCAAGCCCTTTACAAATGAGGTATTGTGTGATGTTGCTCCTCTCAACGTTTGTGATATATTATTAGGACAACCATACTTGTGGAAGCGACATGTTGTATATGAGTCTAGACCTCGCTCTGTTATTATTTCTTTGGGTAATACGTTATACAGGATACCAGAGGTAGCCCCACCTACCGCCACCTCTTTGATCCCTGCCAAGAAATGCAGTAAGATCATCTCCCAGACTAGGAAATTTATTCTTTCTAGTTCACTCTCAAAGTAAGGGGAAGATCGTAGACACATCCATGGCCCCTGGGAAGAGTTCCTCCACGCATCAAAAGCAGGTGGAAACAGTCATGAAAGAACACAGGGACATCTTCTTCTCACCCACAGGGGTACCATTGCACTGCCAGGTCAAGCATTCGTTCGATCTAACTCCCGGAGCACCTCTACGCAACAGGTCAATATATCGTCGCTCCATTGTGGAAAATGCCAAGTACAAGCAGCAACATGATCAACATCGGGTGCCACACAAGTTTCAAGTGGGCGACAAAGTGTGGTTGCATTTGCAGAAAGAACGCCTTACAAGAGCCCATCGGAAGCTCAGACCACTCCGATATGGTCCTTACACCATTACCAAGGTTGTGGGAAACAATGCTTTGGAGCACAACATTCCCCCATTCCTTGGCTTGCACCCAGTGTTCAATGTGGACCACCTTCGACCATGCTTCCCACCATTACTAGACACGTCAGAGATTGCAAAACAGCTCACCAGGGACTAAGTTCAGGAGAAGTTTCCCCATCTCATGGAAGAACTCAATGCAATGGGGACCATTGCTTCCAATGGGACAAGGAATGATCCAGGTGTATGTTGGTGGCCACCCGCCTATTCCACTTGGACCCCCAACACTGCCCTCTTTCAGTTTTTTCAGTTTCCTTAATTGTAGCACAATTTACTATTTTTAGCAATTTTCCTGGTCCTTAACTTCCGTAGAAATTTTGAGGCCCTAAACGATGTTTTTTCGGCAAAATTGCTTAGCGATTACTATAGCAATCGCATTAGCAGTGGTAGTCCTCGGACAAATCTATCCAACGAGGTATCATATGCGTCAAACGGAGATAATATGACCAAGTTATGACCCCAGGAAGTTGGTTGCCCAACTAACTCCAATGGAGCCCATAAACTCTTGGTGTTACATCTCCTCGGGTTAGTGTTTTGGTTGTTTAGGGTTTTCTCTTATTATTCATTAATAAAAAGGCCCTTGAGCCTCATTGTAACTCAATTCAGAGACATGTAACCACCACATCTTTTCTCAGAGATAAGCTAGTATCGCCTAAGCTAGTCTTATTTCCATTCTGTTTGTAAGCATACTTTAGTATTTGATACTAATGAAATGATGTGTTATTTCTGCTGCATCTTTGTATTTATGGTTATATTTGTAATTTGTTGTGTTCTTGTTTAAATCTGGATCAGTGGTATCAAAGTGATCTGCTCTTTCTCTGTTCTTCTTTGCATGTCCCCAACGAGGTCGAGATATAAGGAGTTAGGGCTTGAACTGGTCGAACTTTTGCAAGACCAACCTCGCAAATCCTGACGGCCTCCCATGGCAGATGAAAAGAAAGACGAGGGGGCAGGAGATCCTATCAAAATCTTGCTCGAAGAAGCCCTCGAGCAACAAAGGAACACGATGATGGACAACTTTGCCCAGATCCTTCAGCGACTACCCAGGGGCTACCCAAGGGCGACGCATCTACTTCCAGCTGCTACTCTAGAAGCGCCACACCCTTTAAGGTACAAGTTAACTTTGATATTCCCATATTTGAGGGTCAGATAAATGCGGATGTCGTAGATAAATGGTTAAATCTGCTAGAAGGATATTTTTTTGTTCATGATTTTTCCAGCCAGTAAAAGATCACTTTTGCACTTCTCAAAACCGCCCCCCACATCAAGGTCTAGTGGGAAACCTACTGCGAGCAGAAGGATGAAAGTACGACTTCACTATTTTCAGCCGCACCCACTTGGAATTCATTCCCAGATGCCATCAAGGAGCAGTACTATCCTGTCAGAAGTTATGAGGATAAATACATAAAGTGGACCACGCTGCAGCAAGCAAGGGACCAAAGCGTGCCAGAGTTTACCAATATTTTTCATAGCCTTCACACAAAGTTGGGTATCAAGGATTCTGAGCAGCATTTGGTACTCAAATATCGCAGTTGCCTACACATGTACATCTTGGACGAGATGGAGTTCCTGGACATCTCCTCGCTTAGCATGGCATATCGATACATTGTCAAGATCGAGTAGAAGTTTAAACAAAATAAGCGAGACTTTGGATCTACGAATCCGAAGAACAAAGGACAAACCCAAGGCAAGGTGATCCAAGACAACCCGTCGAAGTTGCAAGAAAAGAACACCACCACGAAGTCAAAGAAGGACACAGGAAAGTGGTGTGAGTTCCATAAAAGCCCCACTCACAACACAAGTGAGTGTCGGACCAAACAGTCGTTGGTGGCGAGTCGAAGACTTCAGAATCAGATGTATGTTCCGACCCTGAGTCAGAACCTGACAAGAGGAATGACAAAGGGAAGCAGATTATTAATGCGGAGCCCAGCGCCATTGTTGCCACCAGCAAGATCCAGAAGAATGAGCCCAAAGATCCAAAGGAAGGAGAGCATCTTTTCCACTCACAAATGTGGGTGAAGGGTTCGCCGCTGCAATTCATTGTCGACAGTGGCAGCCAAAAGAACCTCATTTCAACAGAGGTCGTGAAGTGGCTGGGCCTACTGACCATACCACACCCGCAACGATATAGCATTGAGTGGCTTCACCAAGGATAAGATCTCCGAGTTAGCTAACAGTGTTGCCTTCCCTACAGCATCAAGCCCTTCACAGATAAGGTATTGTGTGATGTTGCTCCTCTCAACGTTTGTGATGTATTATTAGGACAACCATACTTGTGGAAGCGACATGTTGTATATGAGTCTAGACCTCGCTCTGTTATTATTTCCTTGGGTAATACGTTATACAGGATACCGGAGGTAGCCCCTCTACCTCTTTGATCCCTACCAAGAAATGCAGTAAGATCATCTCCTAGACTAGGAAATTTATTTTCTTTCTGGTTCACTCTCAAAGTAAGGGGAAGATCGTAGCCACATCCGTGGCCCCCAGGAAGGGTTCCTCCATGCATCAAAAGCAGGTGGATACAATCATGAAAGAATATAGGGGCATCTTCTCCTCACCCACAAGGGTATCGTTGCACTGTCAAGTCAAGCATTCATTCATTCTGACTCCCGGAGCACCTCTATACAACAAGCTGATATATCGTTGCTCCATTGTGGAAAATGCCAAGTACAAGTAGTGGCATGATCAACATCGGGTGCCACACAAGTTTCAGGTGGGCGACAAAGTGTGGTTGCATTTGCCAAAAGAATGGCTTACAAGAGCCCATCGAAAGCTTAGACCACTCCGATATGGTCCTTACACCATTACCAAGGTTGTGGGAAACAATGCTTTGGAAAACAACATTCCCCCATTCCTTGGTTGCACCCAATGTTCAATGTGGACGCCTTTGACCATGCTTCCCACCATTATTGGACACGTCAGAGATTGCATACTAGCTCACCAGGGACCAAGTCTTCGGAGAGATCTTTCCAACGAGGTATCATAAGATATGACCAAGTTATGACCACGGGAAGTTGGTTGCCCAACTAACCCCAACGGGGCCCATAAACTCTTGGTGTTACATCTCTTCGAGTTAGGGTTTTGGTTGTTTAGGGTTTTCTCTTATTGTTCAATAATAAAAAGGCCCTTGAGCCTCATTGTAACTCAGTTCAGAGGCATGTAGCCGCCACATCTCTTCTCAGAGATAAGCTACCATCGCCTGAGCTAGTCTTATTTCCATTTTGATTGTAACCATACTTCAGTATTTGATATTAATGAAATGAAGTGTTATTTCTACCGCATCTCTGTATTTATGGTTATATTTGTATTTTGTTGCGTTCCTGTTTAAATCCGAATCATCCAGCAAGAAAGCAGCACTATGCATTGCTCAATTATGATGATATGCCACATTCCTCTACCATTTGTGTTGCTCATACACCTCTCACCATCTGGAATTCCTCTTGAAGGAAGGTGGGTCACCACTCGGTAGGTACTTTAACAATTTTGCAATCAAGTCCTTATGCTTAATGTTTTGGGCATTCTAACATCGATAAAGGTCTGATCATTTTGCAATCAAATGCTTTTGCTTAATGTTTTGGGCATTCTAACATTGATAAAGGGGTGATCTAGACAATAGACCAATCTTGAGTGTAAGCTTGTTCTCTCACCTTACCAAGGGGGTTAGTCTTTACCCCTAGTCTAGTGGGACCTCCTCTAAGGCCTTAGGGTTATAGGAGGGGCATACTTAGGAAAATTGGATTGAAGTAGCATGTCCATCATCATCTCATACTTACCCCTTCATCAATCCCTTGATTTCAAATCCATCCTTTGGGTTTGTTGTCATTGGTTCCTTGGGATTTGCCACCCTCACATCCCATCCTCCAGTGAAAGCCATAAAAGTTTTCCCTGGAGGTTGATGTAGCTAAAGGAAAGATAAAAGCATAAGATGGCCACACCAAAAGAAAAAGAAAAGATAAAATGCAAAAGATGGCCAGGACAATAATCAGCATGCAGAAAAAAGCCTTGCATGAGCTTTACCCACCTCATTAGCCACCACCCAGTTCTTGAGAACTAGATGCTCCATCATATAATAAAGGAACCCTTGAATGTCCCAAGCCCAATGAGCAAGAAGTCGACACATCTTTAAGGGGTAAATAAATGTTATATCATTAAATGCAAGCTTCGACATCTAAGCTATGCTCCATATCAATGGATTATCAAAAAGAAATAAAAGGCACACTATAGCCCACACATCGAGGAAAGGGGTAACTCATGCCTCCATTATTGCTCTTTCGATACATCTATACACTCAAGGTGATGGACCTCCATCAGCTGGCCCCATAGCCATGGAACATAGCCATGAAGTATTTTCCCTCCATTGCCACCACTATCACAACAATTATGAATTGAAAGGTTGACCTTGCACATGTCACTCCCCTAGAGGGCAGGAAGAACTTAATAGGTTTGATTACCTAGCCACCTCTAGCAAAGTAGTAAACACTTTTATGGGACTTAATCTAGTTAGATATTTGAAGGTGATCTCAATTTGATGTTTTAATATGCCCTTAACAATTAAGTATCGTCGACTATGATGCATTTATGTGTCATTGTCTCTAATGAGTGGTTGCTTTCACTTGAGCTTGAGATGGTTTTACCAAGTGGTCCTTCACAGAGCAACAGAGGCCTTGTGTGCACATTCACTCCATACCTACCCCACATGATGCCTAGGTCGTACTACACTTTTGGAGAGCAATGATGATCTTGAAAATGCAGCATTGCCCCACCACAACCGAGCGTTGGGTACTTTGATTATTCCAGCAATTGATTGACACTTCAGAACAACCCTAGATGCTAAAACATTGAGCTCACTTTGCTTAGCACTAAAGATTCTTGATGATGTACCCGGCATACCCAACATGCTCCCAGGTTGGCCATGACACTATTGGAAATACTAAGGGGCGGGTGAATCAGTATTTCCCTTAATTTTCACAATTGGTTAGTTTGTTCTTAAACATTCAGAGCATCAAACAAACATGAAACAGTATACAGAAGATTTTGTCTCATCAAGCGCTTCGTTATGTATGATGTACATACAAATTTACCAGTTGAACTGGAAGGAAGTACAAGACTCCCCAAGGGTTTTATGAACAAGGCTGGAAGGAAGCAAATGCTCCCTGAATGAGCTTGAGCTCTCCCACCAAGGACAATAACCTAACTACAATTTGCCACCTCAACTCCCACTATTGTTGCTTCCACTGTCCACTCTCACTGCCACTGCTCCAACTATCCACTACTACTGCTGCTGCTACTATCCATTGTTGCCATTGTTGCTACTGTTGCCACTCAAAACTGCCACTGTTGCTACTGTTGTCACTCACTACTGCTACTGTTGCTACTATTGTCACTCACTGCTGCCAACTACCTTCGTCACAACACACTTCGATGTTGTTGCCATCTCTGTCATCTCAATACCAAGAGTATTGTCATACATCAGAGGTTACTGTCATCAAGCTACTATCTTCTCTGTCATCAAGGTCACTCTGTCATCAAGAGAATGTCATTACTGTCATCATCAAGGTCACTGCTATACAAGGATACTGTCACTGGTTTTCATCAATAGTCATACATCAAAGTCTAATACTGTCGCATTGTTGCAATCAAACAAGGTCACTGCCAAACATGGTCACTGCTATATCAAAGTTATTGTTATATAGGTCACTGTCACATATCCAAAGCACTATCATTAAGATCATTGTCAACTATCAAGAGAACTGTAATGAAGATCACTGTCAAAGTCATCAAATGTTACTGTCAAGCCTAAGTTTGCTGCCATGTAAAGGTCAACACCATATTTTCAATTCACTGTCATTAAGAACACTTTTTCACTGAACAGCCAAGCATCATTACAAACATATAACTTTGTCTATCAGGTATCATTGTCAATCATTGCATCACAAGGTAGATTACTGTTCTTACATCAAAGTCACAAGGTCACTGTAATGTCAAGGTTATTGCCAAACAAGGTTACAGTCATGTTAAGGTCACTGCATCCATGTCACTAATATAGGGTTACAACCAAAACATCATACTGCTGTCAACAATACCGTAATCATTATCATGGTTACTGCCATATCATATTCTACTGTTATACTAGGATATTGCCATGTCGAAGTTACTTTGTCATATATCATTAAACTGTCATGGAGGTTTCCACAAATATAACTACCATATCAAAGGGTGTTGTCATATAAATGGTCACTGCCATATGTTATAAAGAGGAGCGAACAGAGTTGTAGAGCAGCCAATAGAGAATTAGTCAAAAAAGAATTAGATACAATCCACAGAAGTATGTGAGCTGCCATGTCAAAGTCAATGCCAAATTTCCCCGTCACCATCAAACAACATATTGTCATGAGGACACTGTCATACAATACTATAAATTAAGCTACAAGTGAATTGCGTTCAATCTCAGGCTACTCCACGCTTAGTAATCACCCACATCCTCACGCATAGGCATATTTTCATTTTAGCCCTTAATTGTACTGTGTGTGCAACCTCTGCTCAAACGATGCTCAAACCATCGCTCCAAGACTACAAACCATTGTGCATCATGTTTCTTGCTGCATTATTTAGTGATACAACTATGCTACATACTTCCACACACCCAATAAATCTCAGGTTCAAATAACACATAATACAACTTCTGTCTCAGAACTGTTCACAAAATACTAGGTGCTTCAGATCTGAAGAATGCATACATGACAGTTAGGAATGCCAAGATCACTGGTTAGGCTTCTTGGATCAGTCAAGGTTCAAAATAAACAAGTCATCCATGCTACTAGAAGTCATTTTTTAGGAAGCCATGGACTTAATAAAACATACGCACGGAATAGCCCAGTGAATAAAACCTGATGACTGCAGGTATGCGTGTAGGTCATTGCCCCAAGTTGATTGCACATGATTCAAGTGAGATGTTTTTCCCATCGATTTCTCCTGCACAAAACTTGTCAACCAACGATGCCCTATGCCCAAAATTAGCAAAACCCTTAAGAATGCATCCCCAATTTGTATGTCGCAGAACTGTTGGATTGGACCACAGAGAATGGATTGAGTTAGGGTTTGAATCTGTTGTGAAGAGGAGAGATCAAGATGCCCTCAGAAACCACAACGAATTCTTACACAAGACAGACATTTAGTAGGTCGAGATCAATCTTTTATTATTTTCAAGACTGTAATGTTTAGGGCTTCTGGAATGAGGCCAAATGCTACAGAAGACTGCATCAGATTAGCAGTTGGATTTGATCCTTCACCACCTGCAATAAATCCAACGAAACCCTAATCCAAACAGAATCAAAAAGGTGGCCCAGAAACCCTTGCAATAGGCATGCTTGTTCAATTTCTTCACAAGGCCACAGGCACTATTGTGTAGCCTCAAGCATTTCTCTGAGCTTCTTGGATACCTTGGCCACAGATGCATAGAAGATATCCACGAATTGATCACACACAATGAGAGGAGCGAATACTTCTCTTATAGCAACTTAGAGAAGCATCTAGGAGGGTTGGCCGCCTTTGAGGGAAAATATAAATTTAAAATTTAAAATATTTTGGGCCAAAGATTTGGGCCAACCTCCATAAGTTATTAATCTTCCCAAAAACCCTTTCCTTCATTTTAATAAATGTTTAAACCCTTTAAAAATACCCTTTTTCTATAACATCATTTAATTATAATAGAAGTCCTTACGATTTTGCCACATTATACCAAATCATCACCATTTGGGGATTTGGACCACTGCTTGGGTGCATGATCTTTGACTAAGCATATCTCCCAAACCATGAGGGCTCTCAAAATGCTCCACATACCGTCAAAATCAACATGACGAAGGGAATCCAGTGATGATGGTCTCTAAGAAAACTTCATTGATCTATATCTTTATAAACCTCAACAAGTGCATGGTATGTCCATCTTCAAGGGAATCCAAACCTTAGAGCTAGGGTTTCATCAATGCATCATCTCATTCATGACAGCCAACATACTGAGGACATCAATGACGACATCCTGCACCTACTTTGACTTCCTGCACCCACTTTGACATCCTGTACACGCTTTGACATCAACGCCAACATACTCAACAATCTCCCCCTTTGTCATTAATATCAACACATTGATCATACCCTGGCGTGCTGCATAAGCTCCCTTTGACTTCATGCTTCTTCTCTTCATTTCTTTCCAAGATTCTCTCCCCCCTTGACATCAATGGCAAAGGGTGGTTGATGCGGCCTTGACGATATCTCTATTATGAACATAAATTATGTAAAAATAAATAAAAATAGATAATAAATAATAATCATAATAGTCTAATTAAATAATAATTAGTTAAACAAAGAGGCATGTCTGTGTTCGTGAAAGGGTACTTACCTGGCTATATATATAAAACCCTCATTCTCATTTGTAATCATCCTACATCAATTCTTTTATACAATATACAATTTACTATTATTATTCTACAATGGATGTCTTAGTCTACGAAGTATTTTAATATTTTTGTTGTGTATACGACTTTTGGTTGTTACATTGGTATCGGAGCCACGTCTGATCTAGGCCCTTGGCCATCAAGGTTTTGTCAACATTGTTGTTGTCAGGATTTAAGCATTTCACTACAATTTGGAGTTTCTCCATCTTGCCATCAAGCTTTTGGCCATTTAAATAAAATAAAAAAGGAAAAAAAGAGTACAAAAAAAATTAGGAAAAGAAGTCTATAAAAATAAAAAATAAAAACCAAATTTATAAAGAAAAAAAGAGGCTGATATATTCAAAGTAATAAAAAGTCAAAATATTTAATTAAAAAAATAAAAATAAACAAAACATTATAAAAAAAAATACAAAAATAGCCCACATTACCTGTGTCACGTAAAGAACACCGACGGGCCCGACAGTCTTGACAGCAACAAGCTCAACCAATCGACCACTGTGAACACCAATTGGCTCTGCAGCGTCTTCTTCGCTTCATTCGACTAGAAATACTACTAACTATTCACCCCGCATACAACCATCCATCCACCATTTGTTGCCATAGCTACAGCACTTATCTGTAGTCGTCGACGTATGCTCGTTGAGCCCCACACGCTGCACCATCCATTCTGCAAGTCCGTTAAAATTTTGTCCAACTCATGTGTCGGCGTGTGCCCTTAGACCCGACAATCAACCAACAACCATTCACTGCCCGACCAGTCAAGTCAAAGCCACCGCCTGTGGCAGCCAGCACCACCACCGCACTCTATCTGAACTGCAACCACAACCTGTGTCTGTGTTCAAATGCCATCGCACAATCTTTGTTTTTTGTCCCTGTTGCATTGACCATGCTTATGTTTCCCGACTCCCAGTTGTCCACATTCCCATACTTTCCCCGCTGTCGTCTGCCATCCCGAGCAAGTCTTGTCTGCACGCTGCATTAACTTACACTGATGTCAAATGTTGGATCCACCAATCGTGTACCTCGTCGTTTTCGTCCAAACTTGTTCATAATACATAGGCCAATATATATATATATATATAATATATAAATATATATAATATATATATATATAATATATATATATATATAATATATAATATCAAATTATATATATATATGTATTTAGTTTACCAAAAAAACTAAGGTTCAAAGTTATTTTTAAAAAAGGAGGATAATAATATTTATTATAAGAAGTTAGGAAGGGGTTAATTTAAAAACCCTAAACCGCATTTCAAGACGAAAGATAGAGTCTAATTTGAAGATGAACAGATAAACTATGGATTGACTTTGTGGAGCAGAAGATCAGTGTTTATCGATTTTTAAAAATCGCACAATACATTGTCCCAAATGTCGAAAATTGTTTACTTTGGAAGAATATCAAGATAGCACCCAGACACAAATTAAAAAATTAAAGAAGAAATCGCAAAACTTCAAAACAAGAATGAAGCATCAGAAAATAAATATAAAGATCTCCAAGATAGGTTTCATGAAAAATCAACAAAAAGCAACAAAGAAATTTGGCGTCTAAGGAACCATAATGAGAAACTTCTTGCACAAGTCAAAAAGTGTAAAACTAAAAAGCACAAGTTAGAACAAGAAAAAGAAAGTTTTGACAAAAAAATTCAACAAAATTCTATCAAAGAAAGAAGAGGAAAATTTCTGCTTAAAAGACCTTAACAAAAAATTATTAGAACAAATCAAGTGTTTAAAAGACAAGAATCTTGAAGGCCAAAATAAAGTTGACTCAGAAAATGAGGAATGCTTACGTCTCAAAAATCATAACCAAAAATGCTCAAACAAAACAATCACTGATGAATAGGTTCGAAGAAATTGTCGCAAATGAAGCATCAAAATCGCTAGATGTAGAAGTCCAAGCTGAGGAAGAAGAAACAAACACTGATTCCACTAATCTCACAGTTCAGAGAAATCCAAATCCTATTGAAGTGAAGTCGCATGTAGAAGTTGCAGTTCAAACGATGGACATTCCGAATGATGATTCGTCACCAAATCAACAACAACAACGCCTGAAGGAAAGCAAGAAACATCCACTAACATGATAAGGGAAAGTCCAACCAAAAGAACTATGTATCGACATTTGAATCACAACAGCAGACCTTCCAATCAATCTACGTAACAATACCACTCAGACAATAAATGACAAGTTTATGTTTCCAGGAATACTGAAGTTTGCATAATCCAATCCCACGATAACTATTCATCACAAAATTTGATTCTGCAAAAGATCAATCTAGGATGGTCCAATCCGTTTTCAGTACAACAACTTTATAAATCTCTCCAAGGATCATATCAACTTGTATCGACAAATATGATTGTCCTGAGACGAAAAGACACTCATAGCAGACAAGAGATCAAGCCCCTTTTCATCAACAAGCTTTGAGCACAAAGCTTTTTGAAGGGGAAGACAATGTTATGAACATAAATTATGTGAAAATAAATAAAAATAGATAATAAATAATAATCATAATAATGTGTAATTAAATAATAATTAGTTAAACAAAGAAGCATGTCTCTGTAGACATGCCTGTTTGTGAAAGGAAACTTACCTGGCTATATATGCAGGACCCTCATTCTCATTTGTAATCATCCTACATCAATTCTTTTATACAATATACAATTTACTATTACTATCCTACAATGGATGTCTTAGTCTACGAAGTATTTTAAACATGCATAGCAATAACCATGAAATGTCCCTGCATACTTGGGTGTATAGGGTGATGATCTTCTAAAGATGTCTCGTCCTTGAGAATATCCAAGGCTTTGCTACTCTCAACTTCTGAATGCTCTTCTATGATTTGGCGTCTTGAATGCATCACCTTGACTTCTTGAGGCATTGGTCTTCCAACTCTCGGTGTTGGTTGATTTGTGCAAAACTTTGACTTTGGGCTTCTCTTCATTTTTGGCATGAGGCTTCTTTTCTTCTTTGACGTGTGGCTTCTCTTCATTTTTGGCATGAGGTTTCTCTCCATCTTTGTCATGTGATATCTCTTCCTTTTTGACATCTTCATCCTTGCGCCATGAGGATTCGCCAACATATCCAAAACTTGTCTTCATAAGAGGTGATCTTTGGCAATTGAGAATGTCATCCAAGACCTGTGAGCCCCTCAATTTTTTATTCAGATTGTCCACTTATGCTCTCAAGGTGACAATTTCTTGTTCATGTTTTACTCAATCCTCTTCCTTTTTCATTTGACTTCCTAGGACTTCGTCATTTTGGCCTCTTCAAGTTCCCTCCAAGGAGGTGATTTGCTTGCCAAGTTCTTTATCTTGCTTGTTCCATTTATTTGGCTTTTCCTTTTCCTTGAGTTGGCTTGTCAAGGTGCTTTCCCTATTGTTTGTCTCTTGCAAGATGCTTTTGAGATGATCCACTTCCTTCTTTGCTTCATCAAGTTCACAATCCTTTTATGGTGTTTGTTGATTTTTAATTTGACCCTGAAGTTGGTTGATTTTAACTATGGAACATCTCCAGTTATCATATATCTTTGTCTCCTCGGCCTATAGCTCTCTATGTTCCCTACTAAGACAATTATAATTACCTTTGATCCTATCCCTGTCCCATTCCTATTTTTGATGTTTGTCTTTGAGGGAATTAACATCTTCTTCGGGATGCCATCTTATCTACAACTACAGTCTCCACCAATCAACTCTGAATGCTACAGATTTGCCTTCAAGTAGTTAAGCTTTGACCGAAAAACCTGCTCTGATACCAATTGTTGGAAATATTAAGAGTGCAGTGAATCAGTGTTTCCCTTAATTTTCACAATTCTTTAGTTTGTTCTTAAACATTTCGAGCATCAAACAAACATGAAACAGTACACAGAAGATTTTGTCTCAACAAGTGTTTCGTTATGTATGATGTACATACAAATTTACCAGTATTAGAATAATGTTATTTAGTGTTAATAATGCTATTTAGTGTTTAATGCTCATTCTTATTAGCTGTTTTTATTTTTATCTTTTTAGCAGTTTCTTAGAAGAAACTGGTTGTTTCTATTTCCTAATAGAAACTTGATGTTTCTATCTCTATAAATATCTTTGTATTACTTATTGAGATTCATTTGCCCATGAAAATCAATTCAATTCATTCATTGATTATGGTATCCGAGCACAGGTATTTATTTCGAAATAATTTTTCATTGTTTGAAAATTTTCATTCGTGTTCATTTCGAAATTGCTCTCTAGGGGTTTGCATTTTTTTTACGGAGGCGTGACGGAGGAATCCGAAATCGAAGAGCATCATGTCGCCGAGGCACTATTGTCCCCCAAGGGTTAGCGTCTCTGTTGTGAAAGAAAAGCAAAACCATACCCACCCTGTCCGTCGTTTGCGCTATAGTCCTCTTCCGCTGCCTTGTGTTTTGAACCCACGACCTCTAGCTTCATACAAAAACCCGCATTGACTTGCCCATTTATGCATTTGGATATCGGTAACCAATCTGGCCACTGCATTAGGAAGCCACGGTTCTGTTACAGGTTAACGAAATAAATTTGAGTGCTCCTTTGCTCCAAAGCTGGGATTTTTTATCCTGGGCCGGCCATCGCATGTGTGAAAAATTATTTCGTGTTCATTTCGAAATTGCTCTCTAGGGGTTTGCATTTTTTTTACGGAGGCATGAGGACGAAATCCGAAATCGAAGAGCATCGTGTCACCAAGGCACTGTTGTCCCCCGAGGGTTAGCGTCTCTGTTGTGAAAGAAAAGCAAAACCATACCCACCCTGTCCATCATTTGCGCTATAGTCCTCTTCCACTGCCTTGTGTTTTGAACCCACAACCTCTAGCTTCATACAAAAACCCGCATTGACTTGCTCGTTTAGGCATTTGGATATCGGTAACCAATCTGGCCACTGCATTAGGAAGCCATGGTTCTGTTACAGGTTAACGAAATAAGTTTGAGTGCTCCTTCGCTCCAAAGCTGAGATTTTTGATCCTGGGCCGGCCATCGCATACCAGGATCTCTCTTTGAAGGTCCTTTCTGACTCACTAAGAAAGAAGTTTGAGTTGTGTTTGGGCATTATTGTTGCCTGTTGCCGTGAGCATGTGACATGAGCTCACCAACGAATCACACGCCTGCTTCCATATAACGGGACGACTTGAGGATCTATTTCGGGACGACGCAACACTTTCGACACGCCTGCTTCCATATGTTCGAGACGACGCAAATTCAGGCCCAGCACCGTTGGTCTCCGTGAGATTCGAAAGTACCAAAAGAGTATTGATCTGCTGATAATGAAGCTGCCGTTCCAGCGCCTGGTGAGGGAGATTGCCTAGGATTTCAAGACAGATTTGAGGTTCCAGTCATCGGCTGTGGCTGCATTGCAAGAAGCAGCGGAGGCATATCTGGTTGGGTTGTTTGAGGACACCAACCTGTGTGCCATCCACGCCAAGAGGATCACCATTTTTGCACATTCGACGCAGGCTCTACAGCGGGCTCCACGTAATTTTTTTTCTGCACATCAATTTGGTTGGCATCTCAAACACAGCAAACTCCACGCATATCCATTCGACGCACCTTCCATATTTATTGTCAGAACTCCGAATGAGACTATTTCGACTCGGTCTAGTTCTTCCAATACAGCTCTTTTGGGAGGGATACAGGAATCAATCATAGGTTTTGTACAGTCTTCGCAGGTTTCTCCTAGCAGTTTGCATTCAAAACCCATCATCCCACTTTCTCCTAATATTATGGATGACACTTTATTCAGGCAATTAGTGGGCAGCCTCATCTACCTTATTGCCACTAGCCCTGACATCAGTTTTACAGTGAGCTACATTTCCCGTTTCATCTCAGCTCCTAAGGCTGATCATTGGATAGCAGCGAAGCGTATGCTGCGTTATGTGCATGGCACTCCTGATTATGGACTTCTGTACACTCGAAGTCCCGATCCTATACTCAATGGTTACACAAATTCTGACTGGGTTGGTTCAGTTGATGACCGTAAATCTACAGCTGGGTATGTGTTTACTCTAGGATCCGGTGTTGTCACCTGGACTAGTAAGAAGCAGCAGGCAATGGCTCTCTCCTCAACAGAAGCAGAGTATAGGGGAGCAGTTAAGGCATCTTGTGAGGCAGTTTGGCTTCGACGTATGCTTGCGGATATGCATGTTTTCTATACAGGTCCTACTCCCTTGTTCTGTGATAATCAGGGAGTGCTCAAACTTGCCAAGAATCTAGTCTTTCATGAACGAACAAAGCATGTAGAAACCCATTGTCACTACATTCGCCAGCTTGTTGAAGACGGATCCGTTCAGTTGCGATATGTTCCCACAACGGAGCAGCCCGCTGACATCTTCACTAAGTCTCTTGGTCCTGATAAGTTTGTAAAATTTAGAGTCTATCGGTGTTGTAAATAGATTGCGCATTAAGGGAGGGTATTAGAATAATGCTATTTAGTGTTTAATGCTCATTCTTATTAACTGTTTCTATTTTTATCTTTTTAGCAGTTTTTTAGAAGAAACTGGTTGTTTCTATTTCCTAATAGAAACTTGATGTTTCTATTTCTGTAAATATCTCTGTATTACTTATTGAGCTTCATTTGCTCATGAAAATCAATTCAATTCATTCATTGATTAACCAGTTGAACTGAAAGGGAGTACAAGACTCCCCAAGGGTTTTATCAGCAAGGCTAGGAGGAAGCAAATGCTCCCTGAATGAATTTGGGCTCCCGTACCAAGGACAATGACCCAACTACAATCCGCCACTTCGACTGCCGCTACTGCTGCTACCCCAGTCCACTCTCAGTACCACTGCTGCTGCTACTGCCACTACTCCAACTGTCCACTGCTACTACTATTGATGCTATCCATTGTTGCCACTACTGCTATTGTTGCAACTTGCCACTCATTGCTACCACAGTTGCTACTGTTGTCACTCACTTCTGCCACTTTTGTTGTTACCAAACCCAACTCTGCCAACTACTATCGTCACAACACACTTCAATGTTGCCGACATCTCTGTCATCTCGATACCAAGAGTATTATCATATATCAGAGGTTGCTATCATCAAAAGATTGTCTTCTCTGCCATCAAGAGAATGTCATTACTATCATCATCAAGGCCACTGCAATACAAGGGTACTATTACTAGTTTTCATCAATAGTCATACATCAAAGTCTAATAATGTCTCAGTATTACAGTCATACAAGGTCACTGCCAAACATGGTCATTGCTATATCAAAGTTATTGTTATATAGGTCACTGTCACACATCCAAAGCACTGTCATTAAGATCACTGTCAACTGTCAAGAGCATTGTTATGACGATTACTATCAAAGTCATCAAATGTTATGTTCAAGCCTAGGTTCGATGCCATATAAAGGTCAACACCATATTTTCAATTCACTATAATTTAGAACACTTTTTCACTGTAACAGCCAATCATCATTACAAACATATAACTGTCTGTCAGGTATCTTTGTCAATCATTGCATCACAAGGTAGATTAATGTTCTTACATCAAAGTCACAAGGTCACTGTAATGTCAAGGTTATTGCCATACAAGGTTACAGTCATGTTAAGGTAATGCATCCATGTCACTGACACAGGGTTACAGCCAAAACATCATACTGTTGTCAAGAATACTGCAATCATTGTCATGGTTACTGCCATATCAGATTCTATTGTTATACTAGGATATTGCCATGTTGAAGTTACTGTGTCATATATTATTAAACTGCCATGAGCATTTCCACAAATATAACTACCATATCAAAGGTTGTTGTCATACAAAAGGTCACTATCCTATGTTATAGAGAATTAGCCAACAGAGAATTAGATACAATCCACAGAAGTATGCGAGCTGCCATATCAAAGTTAATGCCAAATTTCCAGGTCACTGTCAAACAGCATTGTCATGAAGACATTGTCATACAATATTGTAAATTAAGCTACAGGTGAACTGCGTTCAATCTCAGGCTAATCCACAGTTAGTAATCACCCACATCCTCAGGCAGAACCATATTTTCATTTTAGCCATTAATTGTACTGTGTGTGCAACCTCTACTCAAATGATGCTCAGACCATCACTCCAAGACTACAAACCATTGTGCATCATGTTTCTTGCTACATTATTTGGCGATACAACCATGCTACAAACCTCCACACACCCAATCGATCTCAGGTTCAAATCACACATAATCTAACTTTTGACTCTAATCTAATCATTTAGTTTGGTTGAAGTTTTGAAGTTCCCTAACATTTAGTATATAGCTGTTCAAATAATTAGTTGTCATAACTTCTGTTTGGAATGAAGTTGGTGGATAATAAATGTGGGCAATTTTAGCCTCTTCCCTAGAATGTAGCAGGAATTTTTTTTTACCATCAACCAGCCCATTAGGTTCTCTGTTTCAATCTGTGTTTTTAAATGTTTCATGTAATTTACCATATGAAATACTAATATAAAAGGCTAACTGTTGAATATAATAGGACTTTTACAAACTACTCTCAGAGGGAAAGATAGTGGTCCAACATTCCGTCCACATAATATTTCTTTAAAACAAAAAAACAGAAACAAGAACTTATGATTCCCTCAGGGACCATCCAAAGCAAGAGTGCAATCAAACGTTGAACACCAAAAAAAGCATGAAAAACATTCTCAATTACTAATTATTATATAAACAGAGATGTAGGATGAGTACCTGGATCGAAGTAAGACAATGAGCAGCTCTAATAGCCCTTGATGCAAGCACCTCCCCAAAGCTGCAACAGAAAAATGAGAATCCTAAATCAGGCACACCTGCGAGAAACCAAAATCAAATAAAGTCGACACCTAAACAAAACTAAAAACATTCAGCATTAGAATGACAAATGCAGCAACCATCAAATTGCCATTAACACTTAATTTCACCACTGCCAAGAAGCATAAAAAATTTAAGGCATTAACATGCCAGGAAAGCTTCAAAGTTTATAATTTATATAGAGGGCGTACATTTCTATTTAAAATCAATACTTACGTTGCCTCTTCAAATGAGTAGATACGGAGTTCATAAACAACTCGCTGAGTACATATTGGATGCCGCGTTGGAGATGATGTTGTGCTCCCAACACCAAAATTTGACCAAGACTGCATGCCTACTTCTGACTCTGGGGATGGAAGCACACATGCTACACATGCAGCTAAGAAACGACCACACGGTGAAAAATGTGCCCCCATTTCACTGGCAATACAAAAACAAAATAAGTGAAAAAACATAAAACTCTCCTAAGTTGCGCTTGAAAATAACTTGTTGAAGATATCCTTTGCAAAATTGCAGTCAAAGGCATATGCTCTTATGATATGACGTAGCATTTTATAAAATGTGAAAACTGTCAAACAAATTCATAAAGGCCAAGCGCAACTCCCAAGGAAACCTTGGGGTGATTTTTGTCATCCAATAAAGCAACTATACGGGAGCTGCAAAATGTTGTGAAATATGAGGACCTCCTAACTTGAACAATGCTATAATGAGCCTTACTTGGAGAGATTGGCAATGGGCAAATGACAAGCCCATTTTCAGTTATAACAGAAAAAGTTATCTCCTCATGCATAAGAAGACCCCACTAGCCCTAGTTTTGAATGCAAAATGGTCTTCCTCAAATGTTGAATGTCAATTGGTCACCTGATTGAGCAATGCTTGGTCCTACAGAATTTCTTGTAAGATTAGAGTGTTGCTGCCAGTAGTTCTTTGTCAAAGACTTCCTCCAAAGTCCAGGCTTGCTAAGAGTGGATTAACTGATGACAAGTGCCCCTTTTGTGACAAAGCTAAGACACTCAAGCCAGTGTTATTCTTGACAATTGCTAGATAACCTGTTTCATTCCATATGTTAATGGTCTACTTTTTATTATATGACTTAAAAATTTGTATGTTTGTTTCTAATTGATAGAAGCTAGATTCGAAATGGTTGATGCTCGAATAATTAATCATTAATGTACCATGGATGTCATTTCTATCTTGATTCATGTATAAATATGCATGCTTTCATATATTCTGCAACCAATTTAGCATTCTGGACGTATTTTTGAATACAAAAGCAATATATATAGATATATATAGATATAGATATATAAGAGACGCTTTCGAGGATAGTTGGAAAATGATGATTCCGACCAGTTTTATCAGAGGCAGACCGGACCAGACCAGACTGAACTGCTCAGTCTGACTATTTTCAAGGGAAAACGAGTTTGAACCAATGTCACTGACCGAAAAGGGCCAGTTCATTACTAAATCGGCCAATTCTTTTATGTAACCAACCGGTTCAGTATCAAACTGGCCTTTTTCCATCAAACCAACCAATTCAGTACAATCCTACCAAGGACCTTTTGAATGCAATTTTTCTTAAACAAACAATAATTTATTAGTGGGGAAGCTTAATATTTGACCATATTGCCCTATTAATGCTATGCAATTAATGGTAATGTTAAATTCTTAGAGTTAAAGTAGCATTCTCTTTTCTCTCTCATTTTCATCCTTTTACTTAAATTTTTAACATTACCATGAATTGACTGAGAATGTTTGAGAGCCATTCCAACCACACTAGATTTCATATGGAGAAAGTAGAATTTTAGATCCCACTCAAAAATCTAGCAAACTTAATAGTTTTTCAAGATTTCAAGAATGGGGGATTACAACGTTTCCATTGGATTTTGTCATGTATGAGGGGTATGGAACTAGCATTTAATCAAGAGCACCAAGCCCTCTATGTAACTTGATGTTAGTCACATTGATTGTTGAACTCCTCTATCATGACCTTACTAAAAATGTACCCATCACTAAAACAAAATCTTGACTTGACATGCTAAGCTTTTTCTATCTTATTTTGATGCTTAGAGGGTGATATTGATGACGAATATCCCAATATAAACAATGATTTTGATGATATGTAGGTATTTGTTGTAGCATGATTTTTTTTTTAAGCTAGAGGCCATGTAGGGTCTATTTGATGATGTATTTTCGGTTCAAAGACGGATTGCACTCGGTGCTATTTTGATTATTTGCAATTTTGCACGGTTGCACCCTTACATGCTAGCAGCTATACAAATGAAAACTTTTACTTATTTGTGTATAAATGGTTTGGATTGATATGGATGCACATGAATATATATGTTTTTCTTTTTGAATATTTTACGTGTTTTTGTTGACCAGTTTTTTGGTCCGATCATTTTACTGATTCTGACCATTTCCTAATTCAGGGGGTCTACCAGTTTGGTCAATGGTTCGGTTCTAATAACATTTCTTCCAACGCTTTGCTTCTCAAAAATGTACCTGCTTCGTCCCCACTTTGTGCAACAATGGCTCAAGCCTCAAACACATCTTCTACAAGTGTCAATTTGCTCATAAACACTGGAAGATGGTTCAGCATAAACTTCCATCCTTGCTCCAATGAAGCACAACTGAAGGGAAGCCTTGCTTAGGGATTGCAACGCCCTTGTTTGCGGCCTTTATGTTTTCCTTTGGCTCGCATGCATATTCATATCTGTATTGTCTTTGGAAATTGCACTCTAAATGTATTTGAAGGAATGAATGTGTTATCTCTGCTTTTCAGAAGTTGTGAGCTGATGAGGTATGTGCCAAACTTGAAGCCAAAGGATTTTTGCTAGTTAAAGAAGCTAAAAAATTATCCAGTGGTGCTTATTTGGACCTTGTTTCCGGGTTCACTGCCAAGATAACCAGCCCCTTTTCTTTTCTGTATAATATATGTGCAATTTGTTGGAAACCTAATTCATAAGGGTTATGGTAAATTATATTATTCAGTTGTGAGAGAATGAAAAGAGTCACAAGTTAATATGAATAGTCATCAGGAGTCAAAGTGACTTTGGAAGCTGAATCCAAAGGTCATAAACATGTATTTATATGTCTATCATTTTAATGAAAGTATAATTCATGTATCAAACAGAATTTTCTCCCAAAAAAATCTACTTCCAAAAATTAATGACAAATAGCCACAAGGACCAAGACTTGTGAAACTGATTCAGAAACAACAATAAACGTTCATGCTAGAGAAGGAAATGTCTCATTTCTCTGGAAATTGCCAAGCATCAGTTAGCTTCACACTGCACAAATGTTTCATCCTTTAGAAACCAAAGCAAGAATAAAGGTATGGTTGTCATAAAATTACAACATAATGAGCAGATATATATCTTGGCATAATTCATTGTAAGATAATGAAAACTTCCCAGCTATAATATGCTGACTTTTGTGCTAAAACTCAGTTGCCAGCAACAGTAGATCATAAAAGAGAAATGGCAGCATACCTGCATAGGACAGCATGTGGTATCGTCAATCGGCATCTCTTTGAATCAAGCAAGGCACAAGGGTTTTTAAGATCATAAGGCCATACTCTTAATTTAACTGTGCATGGTGGTTCAGCAGCTGTCAGTGCAGCTGTCACAGTAAAGGTTGCCTGTGTCGCTGCAACTTCAGGGGTACCAAAAATTGCTTGTCCACTTTCAGTTCCATTACGCAAGCCAAATCCAGTACCCTCCTGTGACCTCACTTGAGCTTGGGAGGGATGACGTCCTGTAGACCTTCTATCAAGTCTGGTTGTGGCCATACCAGGAGCCAATGCAGCTCTTGCCAGTGAAACTGCATGGTTCTGCTGTAACTGATGTAAATCAGATATCCTGGCATCTGATGGCATTGGTTGAATAGCTGGCAAACTTTCAGTTATTGGCAGATTCGGATGTAAACCAGCCTGAGTCTGACCCATCATCAACCCCTGTAAGAAAGGTAACTCCCAACCTGGTTGATCTCCAAAAGGAAGAAACTGATGCGTCTGCCGACCTCCAAAAAATAACTGCAAATCCATTCTTCGAGGAATACTTGAGGTCCACGTGTCAGGATTTGCTGCTATTATTTGTCCTTGTTGCCTCTCAGGTAACCTGGAAATAGAACTTTCAACAAGGTTGTCACATCCAGGCTCCGTTCCGCCTGATGTTTCAGGATGGTTTGACAACTCTAAATCTTCCACTTCCCCTGCAAGACTAACATGATTCCTTTGGCAATCTCTCAGATGCTCTTCTGCTGCTCTCAACAACATGTCAACCCCAGATTCATAGACGTTGCTTTCTGGCTCACTTTCAGAAATGTGACCAGGGTTTACTGATTCTGGCAAAGATTCTGCATTTGACACTTGAGCATGGACATCAACTGGGGCATCTGTAGCAGCACTTTTTTCTATGTCTAGTACTCTCACTGACTCTAGAGTTTCGTTATTTTTGGCTTCCAATTCTCTAGTATTGGAGACAACTAACAAGCCTTCAGGCTGTGAATCTCTCACATTATTTCGATTGGCCATAGCATCAGGCAAGAGAAACTGAGTAAAAGGCATCAAGTATTCAGAACTGGCACTAGAGACAGGGATTCCAGAACCTGCAGTAATATTAACAGGCGTGAAGAATATCAGGTGGAACGTACTCTCAAGTATCCATGGGATGTAGGCATCAGTCATTGAACAATCAGGAGCATCAAGATCATTAACCTGGAAGGTATGGTAAGTATTGTGAAGAAGTCACCGCCATAGAAGAATCAGCAGCATCAAGATCATTAACCTGCAAGAAAAAGTCAGAAGAAATTGCACATGTAGCAAGTGATAGGATAAGATCATTAAACATGTTCAAAGGACACAAAAGCTTCCGTGCCTCAGCAGTTAACAAAATTGGAGAAGTATGAGGATGAAAATGCACTGCACGTAGCGACCGACGAGTCCGGAGTATAATTATAGGTGCTGATGTGTCTCCCTTTTCATTATATCGCCAAATATACAACTGACAAATCAAACCATGGCACTTGCGTCATATAAAAACCCAATCTGCACGAAGCACAAACTAATGTCTGTAGTCCACTGAATCTAAGAAATGCAGCATCTCTGTACAAGACAACATGAAATATTGAACTCATTTCATTACCCTGTGGCCAGAAGCTACAGCTAGTAAATCTCCTTGAGCATGAAATGCAATGGAAGCAATGGGACGGTCTGCAACACAATGGCCAACACCAAATGGAAATGATATAAAGAGAAGCCTTAACTTCAGGACTGCAGAAAAAAAGTATTTGAGTGTAACCCAAATAAACTAACTTCCAGTAATGCATAAGAACCCATCTAATTAAGCATATCAAAGATCTTGACATGAACTGATGGACGATTATATAAGTATTACTGAAGTCTCGTGAACCAAGGGATTGTGCTGTATTTGCATCCCAGAGGTGGACTTCATGATCCAAGCTCCCACTTGCAAGAATTCCCTGATGGAATGGATGAAAACGCACCTGCAAGTATTTCCAAACAAAAGATGCAACCAAATTAAACTTTTAAAAGATGATTCATTAAGAGTCCTTTTCTGTAGCTAACCTCATAAGACAATAATGCAAATCTGATGCTTCAGTAAAAGCCTCTGTAATTACTATTGTGAGATGCATGAATAGAAAAATAAGATTGTAATGACAATATGCTGAGAGTTTGGTTCCTACCTACCAGAGAATTGAAACAGTTGACAAGGCCATACATCGAAACAATAATCCCAAGAAGGTATTCCTAGATGAGCAGTCAAAGATGAGTCTCTGAGTTCGTAAGTTGCCAAGTATAGTCAATGTTGTCCAACATTGTATTTAAAAGGGCAACTGAGACCATCCCTCCTTGACTGTCCTCAAGTGCTTTAATTCTAGAATGAAATGCAAGAAACAAGTTTTATGAAACATCTTTGAGTGCTGGAGACCATGCGTACGATTTTCTTTAAAGTATAGAATGTTTCCGGCCTGATAGTTTTTTCAGAACGAAAAAGCATAATTGTATTATATTGAGACAATATAAAGATGACAGACAGTATCATAAGCTTTTAAAAGCTGGAGAATCTCAGAAACTAGAAATAGACAAAACTGGATACTATATGCATCCGGAATGAAAGCTTTGGAGCTGACACACAATTTACCAAATACAAGACTTCTTGTACAGCACATGATATTTCCTGGATTATAAACTTGTTGCCAAGATAGTTCGACCATTTATACACCATACATATTCAGGGATATATAACAAAAAGATCAAAAAACGGAGCATACCTGGAGAGTTTCAAAAAGTGAATTAAAACCCAGGAAAGGAGAAATCCTGGATGGAAAAGGATTCCCCGGCAGATATTACCTTCATGATCCAGGTACCTATTTGAGATAGAAGCCCTTCCTTTGATAAGCAATCTGCTTGCTGGTTCTGGGATCTATAGATGTGTTGAATGGAGCATCCTTTCACTTTGCCCCATAAATACATAATTCTGTCCATCCAACCTGCAAGGTGTGAGTAACTGATACAGCATTTTCCCATAATGTGATCGACCATGATTTTGGAATCCCCATAGATTGAAACAAAATGAATATCAAAAAAGATGCAGAAGGTAAGAAGACCCGCTAGAGCCATCGCCTCAGCCATGCAGTTAGAGCCCTTTCCTCCATTCCATGAGATGAGATATTGAAGGTTCTCGTCCATTATGATATGTACCCCACAGCCACAGGAATTATGTTGAGCAGCACCATCAAAATATGCTCTTGGGACCCCTTAGTGAATATCTTCTTGCATGTTTCGATTGACATTTTCTCTTTTGTGATTCTTATCTGGCAGGGATTCATAGATAGATACAACATTTTGTAGCATAGCCATAAAAGGCTCTTTCCTGGCTTTAAAAATTATGTTGTTTCTCCACTTCCATGCACACCAAAGAACTATGATAATTATTGGTCTCCATGAATCTCTCTACCCACTCCACCAGTGGAAAGCTTCTTGCGTGGAAGCATGAGTCACGACAGGGAATCCTAATAAAATTGCTAGTTCATACCATAATAGTAACGTTTTCTAGCATTGGAAAAACATATGATAGTTGCTTTGCTCTGCTGATTCACACATTAAACAAAATCCCGGCCCATGCCAATTTCTTTTTTTCAAATTTTCCCAAGACAGGTTTTTATTATAGAAAACCAGCCATGAGAAATATGTTAATTTGGGAGGACATCTGGTTTTCCAGAAAATTGAAGGAAAAGTAAGGCTAATGTGTGCTATTTTTAAACCAATCAAGTTTATGTAAATGTCTTTAACACAGACTTGGGCACTTGCATTTGGCAGTTTCCAAATAAGAACATCTTCTGGCAAAGAACGATGTAAACCACTGCTTCTCAAGCCATCTCTGATTATGTTCCATTGTCTTGCCAAAGACTCAGACATCCCCATATTGTCAGCCTCTTTCCAAAGAGGGGTAGGGCCCTGCCATGTTGCTATAAGTTTGTCCCAGGTGAAGAAACCCTTCCTATGGAAGAAGGTTAAAAGTCTTTCAGGAGGAGATATCTTCTCACGCCCGCATATGAAAGGGTCTATTCCAATGATAATCCTGCTGCCAGATTGGAAACTCCATATCAAATTCTTTAGAAAATAGTGCTCAATCTTTCGAAAGCTGAGCCAAATAGCTGACTCATACGTGGATCCGATCCTCCCTAATCTGTACCAATGTGCCATATCTTTGTTGCCCATGTATTTCTTCTTTATTGTGATGCTCCAAGGGCCCTCTCCATAGATCCCCCTCCATAGTGATTTGCACAGGAGCGCCTTCCCAAAAGTTCTCAAGTCCAATAGCCCCCAACCACCTGAATTCTTCAGCATAGAGATATTTTCCATTCTAGTAAGGTGATATTTTCTCTGCTCTGATTTGCCGCCCCATATAAAGTTTGCAGTAATCTTATTCATTTTTTGGATGATGCTTGCAGGGAGGAAGAATAAGTGTGCCCAATATACAGCGAGTTGAGTTAATATTGCTTGTGATAGAATAATTCTTCCTGCCAATGATAGGCACTTATATTCCCAAGCAAATATCTTTTTGTAGTACCTGTCTATTATCCATTGTCAATCCGCTTTTGAGTATCCCTTTGCTTTTAGCTGAAATCCCAGATATTTTAATCCATTTTTGATGGATCTCATCTCTATCCCAAACAGCGCTGAAATCCATTCTGTTGTTTCCATGTTGACATCATTATGGAAGAGGATGGATTTTGATTTGTTAATTTGAAGACCAGTAGCATCTTGGAATCTTTTCAGAATGTCATGAAGTTGTAACCAAGTGACTCTGCATAGCATTGCAAATATGAGCACATCATCTACAAATAAGTTATGTGAAATGTAGTTGTTTATGCAAATCTTCATAGGCCTGCACCTGTTTTCACTGATTGCATTGTTAATATGAAGACTTAATGAATTCATCGCTAAGATAAACAAAAGAGGAGATAGGGGACAACCTTGACGAAGACCTCTTTCTGCAAGAAAAAAAGGGGAGGGGATCCCATTTATGATGACAACATAATTTACTTTCTCTACGCATGCCATGATCCAATTCATTATATTGGATCTCAGGCCAATCTTGGCTAATAAGCATCTGATAAACCCCCAATCTAAGCAATCATATGCTTTTTGTAGATCAATTTTTAATATGGCTGCTTCAGATTTATTTGAAAGCATGGTGAATAAACTTTCTTGCGTGTTGGCGACAACATCCAATATATTCCTACCTTTTAAAAAAGCATGCTGATCCTTTGTTAAAAAACAAGCTAAGGTAGTTTTGATCCTTTCAGCAATAATTTTTGTAATGATTTTGAAAGTAATGTTGCAAAGGGAAATCAACCTAAAGTCTTGAAAGGATTCAGCCTCCAATTTCTTTGGGATGAGTGCTATTTGAGTGGAGGACATTAGTTGGTGTATGCTACCTGAGATTCTCGCTGCTTCAACCATCCTCAACAGGTCTTGTTTGATGAGATAAAAAAAGTGGATAAAGAATTCTATTGTCCAGCCATCCAGGCCAGGGCATTTATCTTTCTTAAAAGATTTCATAACACCTAGAAGTTCTCCCTCTGTTATGGGCTGGAAAAGGCATTCATTTTTTTCATCATCAAACATTTGAGGGAACAGATCTATGCCCCATAAAATATCCTGAAACCTGCAAAAATCCATTCTTTTATATTGTTTTTCAAAGTATCTCACGGCTTCCTTTTGGATGTCTTGTTGGGAGAAAAGGAAGCCCCCCTGACCATCGCTTATTTTCCATATGGAGTTTTTCTCACGCCTGGAATTTGCGTACCTACGAAAAAATTTGGTGTTTTTGTCACCTTCCTTGAGCCAATTCACCCTACTCTTAAGTCTCCACGAGGCTTCTTCCTGCTTTAGAATTTTTTGTTTTTTCCTTTCAAGCTCGTTGATGTGGCATCTCATATTAAATGGAAGTGTATTAGCAGCCAGGACTCCGGAGATACTATCTAATTCCATCTGTATTTCCCGAAGGACCTTTCTGTCCATATGTCTTTTCTTAATTTGCCAATCTTTTACCACCTTTCTCATCGAGACCAGTTTGTCTCTAAAGGTCAAGAAGGGGGGGATCTTGTCTCTTGCTGATAAATCCTTCTAGGTTCTTGTTATGATGTCATTAAAATCTGGCTCTTCTAACCATGACCTGTTAAATTGAAAAGGGTACCCTTTCCTAAATCCCTTTTCCCTCCAGCTAAGATATATCGGCCTATGGTCAGATATGAATACATTTCCAATGGAGGAGTAAGGCATTCCCATTCTATCAATAATGCTGACATGTACAATGAATCGATCAATTCTTTTTGCAATATACACCTCCTCTATCCTCCCATTGTCCCATGTTGGCATCATTTTAGAAGGATTTATGTCTACAAGATTCCTGTGCAGAAGTTCATATTTAATACGATCTGCCAGCGAGTCTCTTTTCCTGCTTATCCCCCATCATTCCTCCGGATTTAGAGTTACATTGAGATCTCCTGCAATCATTAAGGATTCAATATAAAAAATTTCTGATGCAAATAATTTTTCTCAGAACGGGAACCTGTTCTTGTATGGGGCGTAGATATTCAAAATATTAATGGGACAGTGTTTTCCTCTAATAGAGGCCGAGATGAGAATGCCCACAAAACATTTATAGGCTTTTGCTCTAATCCAAACAGGGTCCTATAAGACCGCCAAACCCTCCAACAGGCCTTTGGCTTCCGAGGCAACCAAGTGCCAGGTGGGAAACATTTTCCTAAAATAGGAGATGGATGCAGTATTGCTATGCATAGTTTCTTGAATTAAGATAATTTTTGGCTGAGCTGAGTGGAACAAATTCTTTAGCGCCAAAAATTTATGGTCTGCTCCCAAACCTCTTATGTTCATAGATATCATGAAAGTCATTGAAGGGTTGCTTCAGCCGCTCTTGCTCTAAGAGACTGATTTTCTAACATATCAATGATGGGTACATCAACAAGGGACAAGTTCCTTACTCCTCTGTCTGCGCCTTCTGCCCTCCCCCTAAAATGTCTACTGCCTCTATTATATTTTCTTCTTATTGTTATATTTCTTGCAGAGTCAAGGCTTATAAAAGGAGGGGATGGTTTCCTTGGTTTATGAATGGTTAAGGGTTCCAGTTCGAGTGACTTCTTACTTAGAAGAAAGTCTATGTCACTATCAAGCAGATTTGTTGGAGATGAGACAGGGGAGTTTAGAGGGGTAGCTGAAATCATGGGCTCTTTTCCTTTCATAGATGGAGCAGCTCCCTCTTTATGGGATGGGGAGGATGATGAAATAAATATGGTTTGGGAACCCACAGTAAGATATTTGAAAGGCTGGGTGATCGGTGGAGGATGAGGGACTTCTTTATCATCATTTGGTTCCAGGGGGAGCGAGCACTGAATGGCTTGGGTCATTTTATCAGAGGTGGATACTAACCTTCTCGAGCTATCCGGCATGGTGTAATGACTCTGAGACAAATTTGATGGATGGGAAATATCCTGAGAAAAATACTGGGGAGATTGACTGATATATTTTTCCACATTAGTAAATTCTTGCATCTCATCATGTTCTGACGGAGATAAGCTAATTGTGGAAAATGGCTTCGCCTTTTCATGAGGTTGGTGATTCATCTTATATTTGTTGATATCTGTCTGGATTTTTCCATGATGTGGTTTGTTTTTTGGAGCAAGGCGCCGAGGGCAGTTCTTGATCAAGTGTCCTGTCCTGTGACATGCTGAACATCTGAAGGGGATTCCCCAAAAATCCAATCTCTGATCTATTTTTAAATCTCTCCAAGCTATCTCTATGTGGTCGGGAAACCCTCCCCTGAAAGCCTTTTCTATAAGAATCCATGCTATTTGCTTGTCCTTTTCCCCAAGACATCTTGGGTCAACATAGACGCATTTACCTATGGCGTTTCCAATCTCAGTTAAAGTTTCCTTCGACCACAATTCCAGAGGAAGGCCCGGGAGTTTGACCCATATTAAATTATTTGAGGGAGTTTTATTCAGTGGGTTGTACCCAATATACCACTTTTAAAGGGCAAGGAAACTCCTTCTATAAACCCATGGACATTTCTATATGGTGTCTAGATCACTGGCACTCAGAAAATGAAAACAATACCAGTCTTTCATGAGGTTAGAAACGATAGGTATATATCCAATCAGTGGTTTCCACTGGATCTCCAGCCATTTCCGCATCATGGCATCATCCATCTCTGGAAAGTGCCATCTGCCCACTAGAGCCAATTCCTATAGGCTTGAAATGCGATCGGTCAAATAAATACTGTCTAGATTTATAGTAGCTGGCAGGGGTGTGGTTTTAACAGGCTTCCGATTCTTATTATAGCGGTTTTCATGTTCACATATTCCCTTTTCCTTTTGTTTAAAAGCATTTTTTTGGTTGTCCTCCCAAAAAGCTTGCGCTCTTTGTGACCCATCACCATTCCAGTAAGCAATTGGCAACGTTGGTTGGACATGGCCTCTGTGGCCGATGCGTCAGATGCACAATCCATACGACGCCAAAATCCTCCCCCCAGACTTTTCTAAAGTACCTATTGTCCTAACTAGATTTCCCGAATCGGGAATTTACTCACCTAATAAATAGAATCTGCCCTTTTCTGAACATAATACCCAGATAGGATAAGTCCAAAGGAGGAAATTTAAGACTTTTCTGACATGGGTATAGGAAAATGGAAGTATCGAGAAAAGGATCTCACTTTTCGAGGGAGGCACAGGATCTCATGTAGCCAACTGCCCTGAAATAATAAAGCTGGATTACGTAGCTTGATGAGGGACAAGACGGATGAAGGACTGGCCTAAATTCTATATTCCCCCAAGTACATGACACATCACCTAAAGTACTATCCTCCCGAAAAACTATGAGATTTGAAGCTCCTTGCTTTGCAGGCTTTCACACACCGGCTCGGGATTTTGAATTTTGCGGTCCCCTGAGGATTTTCTGGTCCGGAAAAACCAGGGCCAAACTTTGAGGGGAAAAGCTATCGACTATTGCCCAGGGGAACTCCCTCTCCTCCAGAGTGTGAGAGAAACTTCATCCGTGGTAGACTAGAGGGCTAATCAAGCAGTCCATAACATGTAACCACCCTAAACATACTTAGAAAATTCAATTCTGCAGATTGATTTTCAAGACGATGTATTCGGGCAAGTTATATAGCAGCAATACATTTCAAAAATACACCACCAAGAATCTATTTTAAAACAGAAATCTGAGCATGGTTTATAGATAACTAAGTAATTCTTCACTTTTTGAATGAAAACCCGGATAATACTGAAGATTACAGATCCTGGCATATGAGCTTGAAGTTGCACAAACAATAGTTTTGGAAAGGAGGATTATGGATGCGCAAACAATATTCAAACTTTTTAAAGTAAACGGAGCACATGTATTCTTACTAACATCCTGACTGTTCTGAGAACTATATCATTTCAGAGATACCACTTGTGAACCATAAAAGAAAACCATTAAATTCAGATTGTAAGCATAAAAGCCTAACCTTTTTCCGGATGCATGCCGAGGGAAGAGCGCCCATAATCTGCCAGCAGACCAGGACCAGAAGATTTGAAATCAGTGCATAAAAAACCCATAAAACCAGTAAAATTCAAAAGCATGGAGATTGAATGCGTGTGGAAAGGAAATGTGAGAATATGAGGTTAACCCGACCCTGCGCCTGATGCGCAGGGGAGAGAGGGGTGAATGAAACCTTCTCCCTAACGTCAGAAACTAGTTTTATGAAAAACTTCAAAGCCGGATGGCCAGCAAATGAAGGAGTGAATGTGTCACAAGGTGGATTTGCATGTAATGCTACCGCTTTCAGACCAGAAACAATTGTCAGCAGGAGGGGCGTGGAAATAACACGTCGTGGGTAGTGATTCCAAAATGCATTGGAGCCGCTTCAGACAAGAAAACACAGCTGTTGTAGGGGGAGAGGGGAGAGAAGCGTGGCGTTGTGAGAGCAAGGAAGGCATGCATGACCTTACCTTCCAAAAGCACGCACCTGCATGATAGCCATAGGTTAACCACAATGGTGAGAGCGACCTGGCTAGTTGCTATTTGGCAGCACTCCTCCGCTCGGTAGCCAAGAAGTTAAAAGTTATCATCAGTAGATATTATATGTTGGATTTTCATTTGATATTTAATACATTAACTATATTTTTAGATCTGATTTATACTGTGAAAGGAGGGAGTATTTCAACTGTTTTTTTTTATAGATCTGATTAATACCATGATTTAATGAGGGAGTATTTCTAACTGTTGTTTTATTATTATTATATATGTTATTAATGTTAGTCAAATAAGGAGATATTATTAATGTTAGTCCAATTATGACAAAAGTAATGATTTAAATGATATAAAGAACCTCTAGAATATATTAATGTTAATTAAATCATTCTAAACAACTGATTTAAATGATATAAGTAGGCCTAGAGTTATATTACTCAAATCATTCTAAACAGTTGAGTTAATGATATAAGCACGGATAGAGGGGTAAAGTAGTAGTTTTAATATTTATCATCAATTTTTTTTTGGTTAAAATGTAAAATAAGTTTTTTAAATGGGTTTAAATGTGAAATTTATGGGAAAATTTATCTTAAATATTAAAGAATAAAATTTTAATTTTCATCTTAAATATTAAAATTTATTAATTATTATTTTATAAAAATGACGTAGATATTTAATATTAAATATTAAAATTGATAAGAATTAACTTAAAGCATTTTGTTAATAGGGGTTATATGGTTACTTCTCCTTGATGGTTTTAGTGAACTTAGTAACCATTCATCATGAATCACATTATCTTTTTTATTAAATATTAAAAATATACCTACTTTTTATAAATTGGTTTAAAATGTAAAATTTAACAGATAAATTGGATTTCAAATTTCAATCTTTATTGCAAATATCTAATATTGAAAATTTCTTAATTGCATTTTAATAAGAAGTTTATTTAAATGTTATATTTATCAGATATTGAGAATATTTAACTAGCCTAGATCTATCTAACTCTGGACCTATCATGCGCCTAGAGCGATCAAATCCCTTGAGGTGCAAACCTTATTTTTGGAGAAAGGCTTGCACCTCGATGGATTTGATCAAGTTAGATGGATCTAGGCTCATTTTAGTTAAGGGAAACAATGTCACATTTTTAGACTATCATTATTATGTATATGATTGAGATAAACTTCATACTTTGAAATTTACATTATGTTTTCTTTGCCTAACACAACCATATCATTCTCTTGTTTAATTTAGTCTCTGTTGCTTGCCTGGAATGGTTTGTACGTCTATGTTTGAATTTGAATGCTTTTAGTGGTTTGTGTGTTTATGTGTTTGGATTTCGATGGTATTATCAATGAATGCTACAATTGTTTTTTTATATTTCTATATGTGTATGTAATTGTCTGTTAGTAATTAGTTAGTGATGAAGAATGGAGACAATCTTGACCATATCATTCTCTTGTTTAATTTAGTCTATGTTGTTTGCCTGGAATGGTTTGTACGTCTATGTTTGAATTTGAATGCTTTGAGTGGTTTGTGTGTTGTGTTTGGATTTCGATGGTATTATCTGTGTTGTTTTTTTATATTTCTATATGTGTATGCAATTCTATGTTAGTAATTTGTTAATGATGAAGAATGAAGTGTTTTGGGAATATTTAGTGTTCTTAGACAAATGCCTAACTCTCTAGACTTAGTAGCAGGTCTAGAAACAACAGACACAGTAATCTCTACCTTTTCTATAATCAATAGATAAAACAAGAGAGAAGAGAAACCTACTTATAGTTTTCGCTAGTTCCTTGTCTCCCTTGACCGATCTTGCTACTCCTTTTCGTAGTTACGCTGCTTGGAAAGTACCTGCACAAACACAGAAACAAAAACCCATCAAGGCAAATGATAATGATCTATTTCTTATAAATAACATGGAATTGAGAACATGATATACATGTGAAAGCATTAACATATAACACAAGCATAAGGAAAAAGTATTGAAAACTTTATTGATAAGAGGAAAGATTACAACCCATATGTGCTCGATCCATTGACACCCTTCCAATTCAATCCCTCTTCACCTCATGACAAGCAAGACACTCCAACACTATTACAATACTTGCATTCAATTCTAATCTCATATCACCAACATCTCCTTACAACTCAATCTTTTTCAGCCCCTGATCTCTTAGATAAGTGATCTATTTATAGGTGAGTGAAGGAGGTTATGCCATCAATGGTGATAATGAATGCCTTTCTAAATTTAGAAATCAGTTACATGGAAGAAGGGATAGGGGATTGATGTTTCCTAATTCCCTTCCTCATCCAAATGCGAACTCAAAGGAGTAGGTGGCATTGATAAACTTCTAGAGGCTTCCAATGGATAAGGAATCTTCAAACCCTCACGAAAGTTTGCTCAAATTCACTCAGCGCAGGCCAAAGAGGGACAAAGTGTGCTGCATAACACCCTGTTAGTGTATGGTTTGCATTGCAGTGCACCCTAATGAAGGCCTACCTGTGCTGATCTTCTTAGAGGTAGTTTTTGGATGTTTTCAGTGATGAAACTTCTTAGGAAGTGAGGCATTCTGATGACTAACTTCTTTAGGGAATGTAACAACTGTATTAGGGGTTGATGGGCCTTAATAATATCGATTTGTAATTTGGGGTTGATGTGCCCAAATGGATCTATAACAGTTGCCCTGTAAAACATGAAGTTGTAAATATATATGTCGGGTGAAATGTTTTATCACGAGGAAAGGAGTTTTCGAAACAGAAGGTGACCTGCATCAATTACAATACATATATCATGATAATTTGATTTTTTTCTCATGATCTAGCTCAGGGGAGGCATACCCATGCTCAGCTTATAAACTTTCATTACATGTACAAATATAGTCATTTGTAGACATAGACCCATGAATGGTTGACCATGAATGTAAGGCCATTGTACATTTGATTTAGTACTATTGAAAATATCGCAGCCCGGATGGATGAAACTAGATCCGGGGTCTTCAATCGTGTTCAATCTTATGCTCAAGTACAAGTCTAACCATGTCAACAAATGTTCTGAAGTCGAACATGGAAAGACATCATCTGATTACCAGCCAATGATGTAAGTCGATAACAGATGCGAGAGCGATCACCGATAATGTCAATGATCCTCAAGGTACTACAATACATTTTGCGTGGTGTGAATAAATGATTTGATGTTGAACACCATACAAAGTCTTTCAGTCGAAGGTCATTGATGTCAACCTATCGTCAAAAGCGAGAGACCTACCTTTGATGTATGCAAACTTCAAGGTACTGAAGGGGTGTTTCTAAATCAACTTCTTGGATGATGTGTTGATGTCGACAAGAAGTGATGCAGGAGCATCTAGCACCCTTAGTCAAAAGGAAGAATCCAAAGTGGAGTAAAGAGAGGACAGCGTGGACCAGGGAGAAAAACATGGATTTTTCTATTTTAAAACAAAGAAAAAGATGGAATGGATAAAGTCTCGAGGAGACTTATTAATGTAATCTACCATGTGTTCATATGCATTTATGTGTATCGAGAGCTTTAGGGATTTTGTTAGAGGATTGATCAGATCCTTCCGTGATTTGATCCAGCACTTTTATATATATATATATTATATATATATATATATATATATATATATTATATATTATATATATATATATATATATATATATATATATATAATTATATATATATGAACTTGCACGTTTCAACAGAGGGAAATAGTGAGAGAAAATAGATAGAAGACTGTGCGAATAGGGTGTTCACAATGTAGTCGAAGGAGAGTTTGTTCTAAGGCTGAAATGCCTTAGCTTGTAATCGTTTTGTATATAATAGAAACGTGTGTGTTTTAGTGTTGATTTATGTGCTTGTGTATTACTAGATAGATAGCCTATGTGTGTGTATTTTATAAACAATGTGAATGTGTCAGTGTTGTTGGTTTTGATAGACCATTGAACACTGTCGGATCGATGGAAATCCAAAGCTATAGAGTTAACTGTTTATATAACTGTTGTGCGTTCCGTACCAGAGTAAGGGTGGCAGAAAACAGTGGTTTAACGAGAATCCATCAAAGGCGAGGGTAAACCCGACTTACACTAAGAACCAGTGCAAAACACAGTCGGATTTAGAAATCCAGACCTAAAATCTTATAGATGGAGGTTTTGAAACCTTATCAGGTTCGTAATGTTGATCGGATTGGCGTTTTGAAGAAGAAGGGAACCAGCCATAGGAATACAATGATAGCGATATGTGATTTAAATCGCAACTATCGGATCGAGGGTCCAGATTGACAGTTTAGGTGTGATCGACGATCGCGTTTGACAGAGGTCAAGGGATGGCGGAGTTGAATAGCCAATAAGTAATATGCTGACAAGCGATGCGACGACAACGCCGATAGACCGATTGGCGATCGGAGTTCAGTTGGATCAGAGGACGTTGGAACAATGCTACGGGAAAATATAGCATTTGAAATCTGAACAAAGGATTCAGAGCGGGGTTTCTTTGTTATCCTGTGTATCCCCGATATATGTGTGGTCAGGGAATTTAAAGGCTTAAACGCGCATATGTATGCTTCCGATAGGCTTTGTGGGCCATAACCCACAGGCCTCTAGATTGATTTGTTAAGGAAAAGGGATTTTGGTTAGCCCCCAAAATCTCCTTTCCATCAAGAAGCAACTTCGTCGCAGGAGGGCCTTGATGTATCCCACATCTACGACATGAAACGAGGTAAATGATTTTGGAGATGAGAATCGACTGACGACACAAGGTTCAAGTATGGCGGTCATGAAAATGAAGGTTTTCGGTGTTGCAAAGGATGAAGTTTGAACTGAATGACTTCTCTTGAACATGTCGGTGACACTAAGATGAATTTGTAGCATTGACCCACAACAAAGTAATGGATGGTATGATAGACCAACATTGTGATAACCATCAAGTTGAATGACCCAACCCACATAGTTACGGTGATGAGGTGAAAGTGTCATGTCCAAGAGCGACTTGCTACCATAAAGTTTTCTCGGTTTTTTCCCATTTTCCCCAGTCATTGCTAACCAATACCTCTTTCTTTTTTATCAAGCTTGAGGAGGATAACATATTCTTGTTGTATAATTTCACCCTTCAGGTGAATCCATCACTATTTGATGCTTTAACGAGTCTAGCGAAGGTGAAACTCGACCTTGTCTAGATGGACAAGTTTGTCGCTATTTGATTTTTTTTAACGAGTTTAACGACAAAGACAACTCGGTCCTTTTCATGTTTAGAGAGTTTGAAAAGGGACGAAAAGGAAAATCGATAAGTTCTTTTTCGTAAAATAATCTCTCAAGTCTGAAAAAGCGTAAAATAATACAAGAGAGATATCATTTCCAATCCTTTAATGAGCTGGAAAGGAAAAGCACTCAACAATCTTTTCATATTTAGAGAGTCTAAAAAGAGCTTAAAGAGGACTCTATTTTGAGGAATGATTGGTGTCTAGGATAGCAGCTGGTTCCGGTGATGCTGAAACTTCTCAAAACATGTAGATTTATGTGAAGAGGCTGGCTAATAAGACCACTCATTGCAGTTGTTCCTCAAAAAGGGTAAAACAACCAAGTGAAAGTGTATGATCAGCCAAAGGGATGGTGGCGATGGGATGAAAACAATCAAGGCTCATCTAACGAAAAGGCTGATAAAATGGCAATCATGAGGGTTAAAATGGAAATGGGTTCATTTTTGCACAAGCTTGAACCATAGGGAACTATGCTTGGATTCAGTTTCATGTTTATACAAGCTTGAAATGAAAAACTATGCTTGGATTCAGTTTCATTTTTACACAAGCTTAAAACGAAAACCTATGTTTGAGATTCGTTTACATGCCCCCAACATGATGAAAGGGAGAGTCTCCTGTAACTAGATGGAAGTCGCTCCGGTGAAGCAGGACGGTTATCCAACACCTTTTTGGCTTTGTTCAGATAGGGACAAAGGTGAATGGGGTGATTTCCTTCACATAACCTACAGGGAAACTTAACTTTACCACTAGGTGCATGCCTCCCAAGCTTCATTACATTCACCTAAGTAGACTACTCAAGGCTATCAAGTGGATGGAATGAAGGTTCTTTTACGAGATCAAGTGAAAGACTCGATTGGGATTTTACGAGATCTACTCAAAGACTCGACTTGGAAATTTGCTCCAGGGGACCTTGTTTTATTTTTTAATGAGCTTGACACAAGACGAGGAACTCTGCTCAGATTCCTTGTTTCATTTTTTAACGAGGTTAACACAGTAAAAGAACTATCCTCATACTCCTTGTTTCATTTTTTAACGAGGTTGACACAAGACCAGGAACTGCTCTCGTATTCCTTGTTTCATTTTTTAACGAGGTTAACACAAGACCAGGAACTATCCTCATATTCCTTGGTTTCATTTTTTAACGAGGTTGACACAAGACCAGGAACTTTCCTCGTGGACCTGTTTCATTTTTTAACGAGGTTGACACAGTAAAATAACTATCCTCATATCCTTGGTTTCATTTTTTAACGAGGTTGACACAAGACAAAGAACTGTCCTCGTACTCCTTGTTTCATTTTTTAACGAGGTTGACACAAGACAAGGAACTCTCCTCGAATTCAATCACAACTCATAAGAAGTCATGAAGGAGAGATCTAGTTCCAATGCCCCCAGTACATGATGTACAACATCACTGAATTGATCGTCAGTTGATGTAGGTATGGAACGGGTTGCCACATAATTAATCCGTGGCGGGGATGATACCATTGGTACAAAAGGACCAATTAGGGAAGGTGGTTGACTGGAAGCCATATTTGGACCCAGAAATGAAAGCTGGTCAACAGTGACAATTCTGCCTTCATGCAGGAAACACATCACTCAAAAGAGTGTGGAAACAATAGCTCCCATGCCATAAACATAGTCGCGCCCTAGAAGTAAATTGTAAACTAAAGGGCCTGGGACTACCATCACATTCAGATAAACAAATTTTCCTCCCAAAGTAATAGGTAACTAAGGGATGATCCCTAATGATCGACTGGTTCTTCTGTTAAAAGCCGACAGATTCTGGGTAACTGACACAAGCGGTGGCAAACCGAGCGCTTGCCAAGCAGTTGAGGAAAGGATGCTTGTTGATGCACCTTCATCTATAATAGTTCAAGATACAATCATATTACAAACTTGTACTATGATCTGGAAAGGCACATAAGAAGGAAGGTGAAATCCTGCCAGTTGATTCCAATCAAAGGAAGTGACTAGACTACTTGGAGGGGGTAGCGTAGAAACGAGAGAATTAACCCCTTGAGTTACGAGAATTGGAGGATTTTCCTCCTGTCTTGATGGAACATGAGGACTGCCCCCAAGTTCATTAGAATCTGAAGAAACAAAAAGAACTTGAGTGGTATCATATTCACTCTCTTCGGGAAAGGTACGATTTACTGAAGGTGAAATCAGGTCAACTGTTACCTTGACCTGTTGATTTGGGTTGGGTATAGACTCGTAGGATTCACTTTCAGAGAGAGTGGGTGTGACCGACGGTTGATTTTGGTTAGTCAATTCATCTACTAGTGAAGGATTTAGGGAGAGTTTCTTGTAATTGATGTGCCCAAATGCATCTGTAACATGAAGACAATCTTGTCAATAGTTTTCAGAAGGATTTATACTGCACATCTATTTCATTTAATTTTAGGTATCACAACTTTTAACAACTAATTAATTCTTAATAGTGTCCCTCTAAGTATTACTAAATATGTCTTGAAGAGTAGTTTTAATAATTTACTGCATCACGATTACTTTTGAAATTTTATGTATCACAACTTTTGAGACCTAATTAATTCTTAATAGTGTCCCTCTAACTCCATAGTGTCACAACTTTTGATGTATTAGTAGTGACACTATTAGATTTGCCATCTTTTCATATCAATTATATGAAAATGGTAGTTGAAATCATAAACCATTCACATATTTAACTCGAGCTATTGTAGTAAGCATCATACATTGTCTCTCTTTCTCTCCACTATTAATACATTGAATTACTATAACAAAAAAATATCAATGCACATTGTCAATAATTTTTTTGTGCTTACCATGAAATCAATCCACACTGTTAATCCAATCACTTTAATATTAATGTACCATCATACATCTAATTACATCAATCATAAATCAATATCTACACTGAAATCAATGCATCTAATGCAAACAATCAAATAAGATTAGAAAACAACATCTACACTGAAATCAATGCATCAAATGTAAGCATTCATAGATGATTAGAAACCAACATCTACACTAAAATCAATGCATCTAGTACAAGCAATCAAATATAATTAGAAAAAAAATCTACACTGAAATCAATGCATCTAGTGCAAGCAATCAAATAGAATTAGAAAACATCTACACTGAAATTAATGGATCTAATGCAAGCAATCAAATAGGATTAGAAATCAACATCTACAATGAAATCAATGCATCTAGTGCAAACAATTAAATAGGATTAGAAATTAACATCTACAATGAAATCAATGCATCTAGTGGAAGCAATCAAATAGAATTAGAGATCACCATCTACACTGAAATCAATGCCTCTAGTGAATCTTCTTCTATCTCCTTCCTTGTCTCTCTATCTCACCCCCACAAACACACACACTTTCTCTCTCCATATCTATCTATCCCTCCGTCCCTCTGTCCCTCCCTCCTTCTCTTATCACTCTCTTCTTCACACTCTTCACCTTCCATCTATATCTCTATCTCCCTTTGTCTCTTCTTTGTCTCTCTATATCACCCCCAAAACATACACACTCTTTCTCCCTATCTATCCCTCCCTCTTCCTCCCCCTCTCTCTTTCTTTTTTCCTGCCTCTCTCCCCCTTTCTATCTCTCTTCCCTACTTCTCTCTCCATCTCCCTTATCATTCCCTATCTCTCACTCCACCTTTCTCTCTCTATGTCTTTCTTCTTACCTCCTACTCTGTCCCCCTCCAACTCCATCTCTCTCTCTCCTTCCCACTCTCCATCTCTCTCTCTCCTTACTCTCTCTCCCTTTCTCTCCCACCTCCCTCTATCTTTCCCCCTCATCTCTCTCTCTCTCTCCTCCCTCCAACTTTGTCACTATCTCCCTCCCTCTCTCCTTCTCTCCCCCCTTCTCTCCATCTCTCCTTCTTTGTCTCTCTATCTTACCCCGAAACATACACACTCTCTCTCCATCTCTCCCTTGTGACTTCCTCTCTCTCGCCACTTTTCTCTTTCTATGTATTTCTTCTTCCCTCCCTCTCTCCCCTTGCAAGTCCATCTCTTTCTCCCTCCCTCTCTCCCCTTGCAAGTCCATCTCTTTCTCCCTCCCTCTCTCCTCCTCTATCACTCTATGTCTTTGTCTTCCCTCCCATATATATTTAGAGTTAATATATATTATTAGATTTAATAGCATTAATATGAATATTAATCCTTTAATATTAATATTAGATTTAATGATGTTTTTTCACAAGGCATGAGAACAAAATTTATAATAAAACTACATCAGTAACTTTCACGTGTAAATATTTATACCTTTAAAGATTTTAATATATCCATTGGATATGGTTTTTCCTTTTAATATTTTATTTTGACAAAATATTTAATTAAAATAAAATATTGAAAGATTTAGGAGCATGTTTTTTTTTATTTATGTTGATTAACCTTTTTCTTTTGATTTAAGAAATGGTAATTGACTTTAGTAAAGAGTAAGATGTTTAAAAAATCTTATCTAATTTGGATTTTTAATATAGTAAAATAAAATTGTTGAAGGTAAATGGATCTTTATGATCTATTCAAATTCAACTAATAAAATAATTATATTATAATTTTTTTATTTTTATTTAGGGCCAACATTAACTTTTTTATTTTTATTATTTATTATTACACTTATATATTTAAGTATGCCCATACTAAATTGTAGAATGCAATTCTCTCTACAATAATAAAAATATATATATATAATATATATATTTTTTTAATGAAAATAAATTAAGTCAACGGAAAGGAATTTGAACAACAAAAATCCTTTGACTGTTTACTAATCTAGCTTAAAAAGCCCGCGACTGATTATTAATCTTATCACATCTAATGCTCTAGCTTAAAAACCTCTGTCTGACACACTATTTTCTATTATTATGGACATTGAAAGAATAAGAAAAAATAGGATATTTTCATACAAATTATAAAGAGAATCCCCACTTATTATTACTTCAGATGTTAAACACAATTTGTGTGATTCGTACTAATAACAGGTTAAATAAATAATAGATAGGTGATATTATTATAAAGCATTTAAAATTTCCATTATGTCTTTTATTTGTTTGACAATTTTGGTTTTTTTGAAATAATCATAGAGCGTCCCGGCATTATTTATTTTTAAGTTCTATAATGCACAATAATCTCTACCATGGTGTGAAAATTACCTATTATTTGTTTGAATTTCACTCTTCTCTTGAATCTTATTAGAACAATATTTTTGATTTTAAGGGTTTTTTTATTAGTGGAATGTCATTCTATTTCAGCGTACCACATGAACATGTTTATTTAAAAAGAATTACAATCTAGAACATAACCTTGGCGAATAGAAGAATTACAAATTAAATCATAAGCTTGGCTAGATGACTTACCTGCAAGTGTACAACATGAATCAAACGAATGAGAACCAATAGGGATGAGAAGGTCTAGGTAGCAGGAAGAATATCAAAGGAACAAACTCAATTTGTTGTGTTGTTCAATTCTTAATGAATATTTATATAGATATTTAAATTTTTGTTAAAGCTGGGAATATATATATTTGCATTATTTGGATTTCTAATTTTTTATTTTTATGTTGGTTGATATTAGGTAAAATTTAACTTTGAGCGCGGACATACTTATACATCGGGGTCATATTAGGCTGTAGAATGCGTCTCTCAGCACAATAAAAAGTATTATGAACAAAGTTCATAAACAGATCTGAATATTCGGAAGATCTAAAATATATACATATCCATGATAGGACAAATATATTTATATAAGGATATGCAAAAGATATGAGATGATATGAAATTGTTACAAATGAGGGTCCACTTATATACCACAACAAACATCCCTTTATAAACAATAATGTCCTTAGAGAGGTGCTTCTTTTATACTAATTACTAATTAATCATTATATATATATATATATATATATATATATATATATCTCCTTCCTCTTCAGAGATCTTTGTCCTCAAAGCTTATTGCTGAAAAGACGTGTCATCTGTTTCTTTGTCTTGTAATACAACTTTCAAAATTCTTCAATTCATCATCTTCGATACAAGATGATAGGATCTTTGGAGCGATAAATAAAATTGTTAATTCATGAAAATTTTCGGAGAAAATCACATAGAGAATATTTGGTCAACATGTTTCGAACCAACCAATGTGGTACATCTTCAAGACAAGATGAAGAGACAGATCTTAGATGAAGGTTAAATAAGAAAATAGGTCAACCTGACTATTAGGGGGAAAACAACTATATTTGATTCGGGAGGGAAAATTATAAAAATAATATTATAAAACAACTGAACGACTATATATTTTTAGTGAAGGGATTTTTTAAAATGTTAAATAATAATAAATAATTGTTTAATTTATTTAAATAAGCATATTAATAATTTTTTTTCTTCATCCTTTCTTTATTAATTAATATTATTTGTTTATTTTTATGTGATTATTAATAAATAATATTAATTTATTTATTAATTATGCCATTAAAAATGAGAAAAAAAAATAAAAAAATAAAATAGATAAATAAATACACCATTTTTTTGAAAAATTAATTAAAAAATAGTGTTCCTAAAAACCCAATCTATTTTATTTATTTATTTAATTATTTAATAAGTAGTGGTTCTAAAAAATTATTAAAAATAGTGGTTTAAAAACAATATATTTATTATATATATAATTTATTTTTATAAGTAAGTAATTAAAAAAATAAAAAATAAATAAATATATTTGTTTTTTTAAACCCCTATTTTAATAATTTTTCAAGAATTTTGGTGTATTTATTTATCTATTTTATTTTTATTTTGTCTCATTTTTAATGGCATAATAAATAAATATAATATTATTTATTAATAATAAGTTAAATAAACGAATAATAATTTTTTTTTTTTTCTCTGTAAATACTAACTTCTATTAACTGAAAGGCAAAATATTTTTAAATATGAGCGAGGCGTTACAACACTCCATAAACCAGAACTGCCCCATTACAGACATAAGCTGGGGAAAACAGTTACAGAGTGGAAGAGACCAGAAAGTATACATAGAGAGAGACATGCTTCGCCCAGAAGGTAAACTAAGCCAGCACAGAGACACAAAAAACATTGCAACCCAACAAATACAAAGTCATCAAATTCCCATATGGGAGCCAAAAAATAGTAGGACAATTGCATAGAAACCTGACCATAAGTCTGAGACCGGAGCCGAAACAAAAAGAGACAGTTCCAAGAGGCGTTACTTCTCTTTTGCTGGGTCATTGTCCTTCTTCTCATCCCAAGCAATGTCGCCATCCTTAAAACCTTCATTACCGCTTAAATCGCTGTCAAGGATAGTTATGGCATGTTCTGCTTCGCCATGAGTTTTGTCCTCAGCTGCAGGTCCTGTGTCGTCTAGAGGAGGAAGCTTTTTGAGAAAAGCCTCTTGTTCATCTTTCTCTTTTTCCCAATTTTCCTTGCTGTCACTGTCCGAGGAATTCTCACTGCCAGGAGAGGGATCAGGGGCGATGCAGGTCAAGGGGGAGACAAGGTTTTCCTCTTCCGAGAGTATAAGGGTGATGTGGGCAGTTACTAGGGGCCTGTGCAAGTTACTTTGAAACTTGAAGTGCGTTGTTTGAAAAGCACTATTTGGCCTAGGTTTAGGACCCTAGATATTCCATCTAAGGTGAACCTATAACTATATTACCATCGTCACAAAATAAGGTTTTAACAATGAATTACGAGATACAATTATAATCCTCAATACTTAGCTGTAGATTGCTTATGTCATATTGGTTGTTACTCGTTTAAAAAAAACCCTATCAATTATATTTGATTCAATAATCACTCAATGGTTAGCATATTTAGTGCTAACATAATTATTATCTTGAGTAGGATTGATAGAGATGATGATATCCCTTCCTACAAGCAATCGTTTGATTTTAAATATTACACTAACAAATTTACTAAAAGTTTTAGGAAATTTTCTATTACTGGTCTCCATTTTACTCTTTTTTTGGGGATAATTATAGGGTTTTAAAAGTAGTCCTTTTAATATTTTTAACTTTATACCTTTTACGAACTTATATTTAAACAACTTTCTTACTTCCTTGAAACTTGGAATTCATCTTTATATCTTCTTTTATTCCAACAATTATAATAAAGTTAAACAATTATAAAGTTTGATCACTTCTATCTTTGGGAATACAAAATTACTCTCTTACTTTTCTTAAATAAACCTTTGTTTTTTTGTTTTTGTATTTTTTTAAATAATAAGAAATAAAATAAATTTGTCCTTATAATTACTTTTAATGTTCATTTTTCTCGGCTCTTCGTAACTTTTAAAATCAAGTTTTTGTTTTCCAAATTTTACTTTTAAAGAGGGCACACAAATAATCCTTATCAAAGACACTTATCTAACATGAGAAAAGGCCTAATCACTAGTAACAATTTAAGGAGAATTCGACACCAAGGTTCTTGATAAGAGTGCCAAAATTGGTTTAAAGCCTTGAGATGATCTAAATGAAAAGCAATGAAAGGGATTGCTAGAGGAAATAAAATATATGAACTTGAGAGAATTTGAACAATTCACACTTTTGATACACAGTAAAACTAGAAATTGAAGATGCGCTCATACTTGGTCTTAAACCGATTTAAGCCACAAGTCACGTGCTCATTTGGCAATAGCTTTTTTATTTTTGCGACTTGCATTGTAACCATGAGATGCAACTAGGTTGAGGTTGCATATCGCTTTCAAAATCCTCTCCTTCCCATGTAGCCTAACAATGTGACTTGTTTTAATGTGACTTAAGAAGACTCATATCGTAGGTCACACTTACATTTATCAGTGGCACCGTCATTGTAAAGTGTGACCTGCAGAGTGCAATTTTCGGTTAACAAAGATTTATGTCTAGTGGTGGAGGGCGCCTTTCAGATGGTGAATTCAAAAGAATTTCACATGGATTAATGCAACCTTACAATAATTGATAAGGCTCTTGTCCTGTAATTGATTAGTCACATTTCAAATTGACAATGATATTGTTATCTCAATAAGATATTGGAAATGTGATTCTCTAGTGCGATTATTCTGAAGTCATAAGTCGCACAATTGGTTATTAACAATACTATATTTTAAATTGAAACTAGTCATGTGAAAATAAACTGTGCCTAGACATGAGCTTCCCTCCAACAAGTATTACGTAGAGCATATCAGCTTGAAGAGTTTGGATCCATCGTCGGAAGATGACCCTGAATACCCTTTAAAACATCATCACATCAAAGTGTGATCTAGTGTGAATTCATTGGTTCTCACAACTACAAATAGACTTCAATATGTTTGAGAAATTATTGTGTGCACACAACATTTAAGATCAGAATATTCACGAGAAAGTACACTTCTTACAAGAATATTAAAGTCATCAACTACTCTAGCTAGACATAGACAGGGGAATTATCCCTCAAAATCAATTGAAATGTGAAGGAAGTTGTAAATAATTTTATGGTTTGTTGTCTCACAGATAACTTGGAGAAAGAAATGATGAATACAATTAGTTTCAAATTTATACTATTCATATGCCCATTTTACCCTTATTAAGTGCTAGAAGCGACTGTTGAAGTTGGTGAAAAGGTAAAATATGTGGTAAGTTACTTAAGTAAAGGGAAATCAAAGTAAGATAAGAGCAATGAATCACATATGGAATATCTCTACATGGGACACTAGTAAGCTATTGTTCAACTGGAATACTCATTGCCTGTTATCTTATAAAGATGAAATAATTGGATTGAATTAAAGCTTTAAAAATTAAAATAAGAGAGTATCTTCTTGAGCTCATATTGCATTTCATCATTATGATTTTCTCTATGTGCATTAACTGTAGAGGGAATCAACCATCATATACCTAATTACTGTGCCAAAACTTTCAATATAGCCAAAACAGAATTTGCCACCCAAGTTTAGGAAAATATGTGTATATTGAGGATGAAAGAAATGAGAATGATAAAACCCATAATGCATTTGGATAGCATCCATAGACAAAAGGTTGTACTGTCCAAGTCACTGAATCAAAAGGAAAGCAAAAGAAAAATAAAAGACCAAAGGGACACTAGAGAAAAAGGACAATCAAAATTGGATATGACCCTTGTTTAAAACACGGTTGGGAAGCTCAAAGTGATGTTGTAGAGGCCATGTTATGATGTGGAAAGAAACTGTATAAGGGTCCAAGCTAGTATCTTTATTTCAATAAATCTATCATGTTTCTAAATTTATTCTTTGAATGCAAATATGTGTAACAATTATAATTTTCTTGCGGGTAGAAGAGAGGGAACGAGAGTGTTGACCAAGGTGAAGGAATCTAGGGTTTCCTACAGAGGCTGCACAACTAGGCTTTCAACAAACAAGCAAACTAGCTCCTTATAGTTGCCTAAGGCACTGTGTCAACATCTAACATGGCAAATGAATATTGGCACCTTGTTAATCAACCCATGCAAGTCTCCATATCATCGCAACATATATGTAATAAGCATTCTAGGGCTTCAAGAAACCTCTGCATTCTCCTCATAACTTCTCTCTCACCATAATGCAAATATTTCTCATCATAATGCCAACAACTATGCTGAGATTGATTTGAGCATGTAATAGTCATTAGACATGAAAGAGTTGTGAGGAAACTCAAGGGTCATGAGGGTAGGTGAAAGGTCACATTAGGTGAACAATTACCTCATTTCTATAAATATACCCTCATGCCCCATTTGTAAGGGACTTTAGCAGTTGAGCTAGGACTAGCATTAAGTGCTAATTTGTGCTTGAAAAGCAAAAAGCATCTGACTCTTGGCCACTTGTAAGGTGAGTGGTGGTGAGGCTAGGGTTTTTGCATTGGATAATGGTATGAGCAACCCATGTTCCACTATTGGGATTTGATGGATTGCAGGGCATGCAAATGCATTTGTAGTAACATTAATAAGAAGTTATTTTCTTTCATTATGGATTCTCGTGCATCTTTAAGATGGTTGTACTGGCTTTCTTGTATTTCCATCATGTTTGTATGTGTAATTTTATGTGGGCATGTTAGTGAACTCATTCTTAGCTTATAAATTTCATGCCCGCTTTAAATCTATGCTTATTCCATGCCATGCCAATAACCTATTGTGAACTGGTTTGCAGTTAACCTCTGGCATGTTCCTGTTCAAGTATGTTTGAGACAATTTTTGTTCATTTATCCTTCTCATGTCATATTTCTTGTTGTTGTTCGTGTTACTTTCATGTATCTCATTTTGTAGTTTGTCAATCTTAGGTTGACCTTATTCCCATTGTCTGAGCATTTCATGCTTTTCCTCGCTCTAATATCTCTTCATTTGATATCCAAGAGCGAAGTAGAATGATGACAGTCGGGCCTATTTACCTGATGGGGATCCTATCCCAAATGGTGTGAGATCTAATTGGGACTTCAGACCGGGGAGACCCCTAATAATTGGTGATACATTTTAGCCCGTCAACAGGGCTCAAGTAGGCTCCGCGGGCATTGTATTCTTAGATAGACAATTACCTAAAGGGATTGGGCTTCACCAAGAGTGAAGTGGACCCCAACCTCTACTACATTGTTGTTGGAGGTGAGATGCTTATTCTAGTGCTATATGTGGATGAATTTATTTTGATAGGCGCAAATAAGCTCATCCAAGAGTGCAAAAGAAATCTCTTGTAGGCGATTTTGAACTAAAAGATATGGAGTTGCTACACTATTTCCTTGGGTTGGAGGTTTGGCAGGGTGATGGAGAGATCTTCGTAGGACATGGAAAGTATGCTCTGCATATTCTGAGGAGACTTCACATGTAGGATTATAGACGCATGACCATGCCTTTAGTCACAAACTAGAGGAAGACATATACATCTAGATTAGAGTGAGTAGATCCTACACTTTACTGGCAAATGACTGGGTCACTGATATATTTGGTGAACACGCAGCCAAACATATGTTTTGTAGTTAACCCTTTGAGCCAATTTATGGTCGAGCCTTCTAGAGTGCATTGGGTTGCTACTAAGAATGTGTTGAGATATGTTAGGTGGAAAATAGAGCATAGATTTTGGTATAGACAGGTTGACGAGTTGAAACTTGAGGCCTTCACATATGTAGATTGGGTAGGGAGCTCCATAGATAGGAAGATCACACTGGTTTGCAAATTCATTGTTAGATCAATAATTGTTTCTTTGTTTAGCAAGAAGTAGAGATCAGTCACATTGAGCTCAGTAGAGGCCAAGTACATGGTTGCTAGTTGGATAGGGTGCAAAGCTATTTGGTTGAGGAAGCTTCTTGTGGGTTTTTTCAAGACAATTGGATACTACAGTGATACACTACGACAATCAGAGTTGCATCAAGCTCTTTAAAAATCCAATGTTTCATGATCGCTTTAAGCACATTGAAATACATTATCACCACAAAGATATTATTCAAAGAGGTATCATTATAGTCCAATACATAACAACAAAGGAGTAAACAACATACATTTTGACCAAGGCATTGTCAAGAATTAGTTTTGTAAGCCTTAGAGAGAAGTTGGGTGTAGAGTAACATACCTTCCTCTCTATGAGGGGGTGTTGATTAGAGTACAAAAGTCAGGTTTTTGCTTGTTAAGTGCTAAGTATAGTAGAGGAACGTAGAAGATTGCCACTTTAGCATAATATTAATTTATTTAACTATTTCCTAAAGTCAAACTTAGGAGAAATAAAAAATTCCTAAGTTAACTTATAATTTAATCTCAACGATTGATCACGATTTAATCTCAACTGTTGAGAAGGAGATTAGGGTTGAGATCGAAATTATAAGAGGAGATGGATCGAATTAGTGGCAAGTTAGTTGAGCATGAGCAAAGTGTGTTAGATCAACGAAGGAAGAGTCAAGGGTTTCAAAATATCGCAATGATACAGGATCATAGAAGAAATCGAGTGAGGGCCAAGCTTCTACTACCCCAACACAATCATACCATTCACATGTACATGCAATAGAGATGATTTGCGCCCAAACATGTGTGCAATTTATCTAATCTGTGTATGGATTTTGTAGATCTAGTTCATACGTAAGGGGTCGATTCATCTTGGAGGATTGATGAGTTGTTCTAGTGATAAAAGGGAGTTCCTCCCTTGTTCTAATTTTATAAAAAAATCCTTTGTTGAAAAAGAATAATAAAAGACACACAATTTTGCAGGTTTTCCCGAGAGTTAGGGTTTTTTGGATATATCTTACGTTCTATGTGTTGATGTGTTTGTCTTCTTATTTATGTTTATGTTGTGCATATTTAATTAGAAAACACAGTGTATTTGTGATTTAAATTTCTATAATATCAATTATTTATGTTTCCAAGTTTTTATATTTTAAAATTGCAAATACTTTACTAGATTTTAAGGAAATTTAACATCAAAATTTAACACTCTATATACAAATTAACTTATATTAATTTTAAAAACATATTGTGATATACTCTATATACAAATTAATATTATGTTAATTTTAAAAACATATTGGGTAAGATATCGACTTCTTAACAATTTACTATTAGAGATTAAGAATTATTATCCATCATTACATATTCATAAGGTGTAAAATTAATTATAAAAAATAATATATTTAAATAAAATCACCCTAAAGTTATTATCATTAAATTTCGAAAACATCCTTTAAACCATATAAAAGAGTGATAAAAAAGTTAATAGATTTTATGTAACTAGTACCCTTACTATGAAGAGGATGATTGAAATGTTTGAAATTGTATTTTGATTTTTTAATTTATATATTTATGTAAATGTTGAAGAAAATAATTTATAGTAATTATATTATATAAAGATAAATTTAAGATGAAGAGATTTAAAGTGACCTTTACCAAAGAACTTCAACAATGATTATGAAATTTCATGGGAATTGCTGATTAATAAATTTTCCTTTTATAGGTTACACTTTTACTTAATTAGTTGATCGTTAATCTAAATTTGTAGCAAGTGTGTAATTGGATATTTAGTAGTCACATCACAAAATTTGTTGACTTTGTTAAATAACCCAAACAAGTAACTTTATAACTTTATCCAATAAAGGTAAGGAATTTAAGAACATAAAACAGAAGATATAAACATGCAAGTTTGAAATGGATATTTCGAAACATGCCACGAGTAGTCACTTCCAAATAATTGTTGCATTCTATTATAAAACATTTAATTGTGTACTTTTAATTGTCAAGTGCATTTTGAAGTATATTTTTAATTGTGCTTATATGGTATTGAGATCATCATTTAAAAAGTTAAGTTATCATTTGACACAAATAATGAAGTTAGATGATGTTCTAATGACCAATTATATTGGTTGGTTAAAAACGTTGATTTAAATTTTCAAATATGTTAAATCTAAAAGAATTAAATTAAAGTTAAATAATATTATATCAGATGATATAGTTGTCAAAGAAGAAAATGTACTATTATTTAAAAAAAATGTAAATTTGGTACGTTTTTTTCATTAATATATAAAAAACAAGTTATATCTATATAAAAATTGTTAGGTGGCTTCAATTTTCTCAAAGGGAAAGTAAGTATGTTGGTCATCTAACAATGTGATATGTCATTCAGTAAGAAAAAATAACAAGTTTTTCTAACCAAGTTAAATAAGTTTGATTGCCTTTGCATTGTCTGAATTCTGTATATCTAAAAACATAACTATTAGCATACTACAAACTAAATACTTCCCGCATACAGAAAAGAAAAGAAAATTGAGAGACCAACTATCAAACTACTGTGCACCATCAACAGACACAAACTCCATCGAATTCATTTCCTTAGCATTGGATCCTAGGAGTTCTGTCTATGAGAGAATATAAGGAAGATGTTCTTCTATATGCCAAAGTCGGTCGTCCTGCTTTTGCATCTGAAACTGGAGCTTCCAAAATTCCTATTTGTAGTCAGAAAAATCCTATACTGCTGCTGCCATACCCACAAAAATCTGTTCCAAAGCTTTTGCCAAGATACTCTTCATAGACTAATACCAGAACAAAGTTTGTTTAAATTGAGTGACACTGCCTCGGGGGTGCCTTTGGTCCGACACCATAGCTCGCCAATCTTCTGCGTTGATTTCCATCATGTCGTCCTTCTTGTTCAGACCTGATTCCCATTCTTCCATTGACTGCCGAATTTCTTCCGACGTGCCTTCATGATAGGTTGTAGCTGCAATATTTATGGTGTTGGAAACTAGCTTTGGACACCGCGTTCTACCCCAGAGGAGCTAGGATGCCCTGCCGCTGAGGCTCCCTTGGTTCTTCTACTATGGCCCCTCGAAGATGGGCTTCTTGCCTTTGTTGTTGTAGACTGAACCATTACCTTATGCCTACACTTTGATGTGGAGGTTGTGACTAATCTAGTTACTTGCACATGTGGTAGCCCGACCCAGAAGTTCCTAGCTTCTAGGAGACACTACCGCCCCACACACCTGCCATAGAAGAAACGTGAACCAATAATTTCCAGTATAGAACCTGAGGGATTGCCCTGCTCCTCTTCCATTGCAGACATCCTTTACTGATTGACCCGAACATAGATGTGACCCCCATTTCCAAGAGCCAACTAACATAACAATCAATAATTGGTATGGCGAAAACACATAAGTTTATTCCACAGAAACAAACCTTATTCCCAAACCAGAGGTGAGGCACAAACATATGCTAGAGACAACGCCCATAGGGGTAGAGACCATAGAGCCCACAGAGACGGAACCCATAGACATTAACTCTTCTCCAATACATCCAGAGGGAAAACCCTTACCTTCCCCAAGGAAATTATAAAAGACACAACCCAGAAACAAAGGTGAGACCTACCATTCTCCGAGCCCCCTTGATGTTAGGTCGAGACATGAGGTAATCCTAGAGACAGAACCCAGAGACAAGCTCCCAATATAACCCCATCCTGGACAAAAAATTCCCAAAAACAAAAAACACAAAAACAATACCAAGTGATTGGATCTGCTTCAGATGCCATACAAACACATGCAAATGCATGAAGTCCCTCTTCCTTTGAAACCCCGACGATTATAAACCATACAATCCCAATTCCATCAAACAGTTAAACCGATGCATGGAGGAGAGAAAAAGATGGCAGACCACATACCCCTTAACTAGTTCGGGGAGAAGCCAAGACTGCCACCTTGCCTGCTCCTGCATCGATCCACAAAGCCCAGTGCCACCACCCTTCAACAATCCTTTACTATACACTACACGATTACCGACTTCCCTCGCAGAGCAACTTACCAATTGCCAAAACGCAATGGCACTGTCACCATCAATGGGAACCTTAATACCTCGCACAAATGTAGCCACCACACCATATGCCTTGAGCATGTGGATTCCACCTATACCCCCCACACACCAAACATAGGGTTTAATTTGTTCCCTCCACACACCAGACATAGGGTTCACATTTTTTTTAGATCCTACCCTTCTCTAAAATGTATTTGACTATTAGTTTTCGAGCACCCAAAATCCAATAGTCTGTTCATAAATTTGAGAATTTAACTCTCATCTTATTCCCCCCAGAAAGAATGGCAGGAGGAGCAACATTTGTATACGAGAACATGGCCAAGGATTATGTGAATGCAAGGCCTTGTTATCCGCCTCAACTTTTCTCATTGCTCTCTTCTCTCATGCCCAAACATCAACTTGTCTGTGACGTTGGCACAGGGAATGGCCAAGCTGCCTTTCTGGTGAGTCCCAGTTTTGACGTGCATAACAAAATCCAGTTAAGATGGGTGCGGTTTCAGTTATTTAGAAAGAAGAAAAAAAAATATTTTAAAGTTTATCAGATTAAAGATAATTTATGAGATAGATTATTTTTCATGTATTTGATGTATTCGACCTTTTTTTTGTGAAACTTCTAAACAACCGACCAAACTAAAAATACCTTATAAAACAAATTCTTCTTCATTTACTTGAAATCTCACTCAATCAACCATAAAATTACCAATATCCAGCACAGATGTAGCCTACTTGATATGCCGCGGAGATTCGAGGTTGCAGCCAAGTGTATCATACAAGTCCACAGTATTTGATATTTAATACATTGACTATATGTTTAGATCTGATTTATACCGTGAATTAATGAGTGAGTATTTCAACAGTTTTTTTTATATGATTTATACCATGAATTAATGAGGGAGCATTTCAACTGTTGTTTTTTTTGGATATATGTTATCGGTGTTAGTCAAATAAGGAGATATTATTAATGTTAGTTAAATCATAATAAAAGTAATGATTTAAATGCTACACCTGAAATCATTTTGAACCACTGATTTAAATGATATAAGAAGGGATAAAGTTATATTATTCAAATCATTCTAAACAACTGAGTTATTTTTTTATTTTTTATTTTTTATTTATTTATTATTATTATTTATTTATTTATTTTAGAAAGAAAAAGTTGAATTGTATTATATTGAGTCTGTATAACAGCTACAGATAGAACATTCATACAAATTATAAAACATAGGACATATAACCCATAAGATGAATCTACAGAGCAGATAGCCAAGACATAAGACATCTCCAACACAAGATGAGATAAAAAACGGAGAAAGATATAGACATAACAGATCATACAGATGCCAGGAAAGATCATAAAAGAGATAGGACAAAAAAACGGCTCAGAAGGACAAAAAGAGAGAAGTTAAAATCCCGAGATACAGAAATCCTGAATGATATAAGACTCCTCGCCATCAGAAATCTTTAAGGACCAAGCACCTGTCTCCAGAAGAAGTGTTGAAAAGTGTGCAAAAAGAAATGCTTGTTGAGAATGCAACAAGATGATGGAGCTTAGTGGAAAGGAGTCGCCTTCACTAAGTGGTCCCGTAGGCAAGTTTTGGCGCAAAGTCTATTTTTAGAATATATCTATTTTTAGACATATGGATCATGGTCTATGAGTTGCAGGATGCTGTTTATGGATGATTGGTCATGTTGGGAAAAATAGATGGACTTCTATTTTTTGGATCACAACGGTGTAATCAGAGTCTATTTTTAGACTGTCAGGTAAAAATAGAAACAATCAAATATTATTAGCCCTTAGTAATATTTGTTTGGACTCTAAACTTTATCTTATTCTCTTGGAGCACTTCAGTTGGAGCTACAGATGTGGCACATGCAACTGCCTGAAGGAATCACGTGGTTACCTATGGGTTGACTGAGCTATTGCATGAAGGACTTCAGTTGGAACTCAAGTGGTTGAGTTCTGTGGAGTTAGATGAGCAGTTAATGGAGTTGTGTTCAGTTTGACTTAGTTGAACTAGTTGTATTTAGTCTAAATGGCCAATAGACTAAGTGATGAGTTGTGTGAATTAGTTATTATTTAATTCACTAATTATTAACTCATAATGCAACTGAAGAATACATCAGTTAAATCAGTGCATGGACAGTTCATTGGAGACAAGTGTTAGAGGTAAGTGAAAGGGTGAGTTGTGACTATCAGTTGTGCATGAGATCTTGCATAATCAATGGATTGAGTATTGCCAATGAGTTTGTGTAGTGTTACACAAGGGAAACACGTGAATGGATCAGCCATTCTCATCATTCTCTATGCAGGATTGCGTAATGGAGGCAGGCAAGCAGCAGAGGAGATTTTAGCCAGCGATTGATTCAAATCTAAGCTAGTTTGTGTGTAACAGGTGGAGATAGTACTGAGTACTTGTGAGGAGTATTGTACTATGCATTGTTACATATTCTCAATCAATATAATATACAGATAGTTGGGGGTTTTCAGCTGCATGCTTTCCCCGTGATATACTGTGTTGATATGTGTGATTGATGCTTCAATGTGCGCATGCGATTGTTTCTTAATTCCGCAAAATTGATGATCAACGTAGAGGAGGTTATGTATTATGCATGATTTCACAAATAGTGTATAATCAGGATAATCTCTGTGAATAAGTGTCATATTATTCGCGAAATTTCTACAAGAATATCCTCCTTTGACAGGCAATCTGCCCTCTGGTTCCGAGCTCTGAAGATGTGCTGAATTGTAGACCCCCTCATAAGACTCCAAAAAAACATAATCCTATCCATCCATATAGCAAGGTGAGGGCATCTGACGAAACATTTACCATTGACATGATCGACCATTGTTTTGGAGTCCCCATAGATAGAAATGGCATGAATGTCAAAAAAGATACAGAAGGCGAGAAGACCCACAAGGGCCTTCGCCTTTGCCAGGCTATTTGTTTCTTCACCTGCATTCCAAGAGAGATTATATTGAAGATTCTCGTCCAAAAATATGAACACCCCTACTCCGCATGTGTTTTGTTGGGAAGCGCCATCAAAGAAGGTCTTCAGAACCTGAGAGGAGGAACCACCTGCACATTTCTATTGACAACTTTCGATTTTGGAAAAGTTTTGGTAATAGAGTCATATATGAGAATTATGTGTTGTAAAATATCCTTTAGAGGCTCCTTTGCATCGTTGAAAAGTTTATTATTCCTTCACCTCCAGGCACACCATAGAACAATTAAAATGATCGATCTCCATGATTCTCTTTGCCGACTCCACCAGGCAAAAGCGGCTTGAGAAGAAGCATGAGAAACAAGAGGGAAGCCAAAAAGACTTGCCAATTCCTGCCATATTTTCAGGAGAGAGTTGCATTGGAAGAACATGTGAAAATTTGTTTCCTCTTCTAATTTGCACATAAGGCACCTACTCGGCCCATGCCACTGCCTTTTCTTCAAATTCTCCTAGGATAAATTTTTATTATAAAACACCAGCCATGAAAAGTATATAAATTTGGGAGAGCATCCCGATTTCCAAAACGTTATTGGAAACATGGAGGAGTGCACAGACTTCAAACCAATCATATGAGCATAAATATCCTTTACACATACCTGAAAATTTGCGATTGGCAGATTCCATACCAAAAAATCCCGTGGTCTAGATCAGAGGAACCCGCAGCTTCTCAGAACGTTCCTGACAGGGATCCAAAGACTTTTCATAGACTCCGATAAACCAAGATCCTCAACCGATTTCCAGATAGGGAGAGGGCCTTGCTAGCCTGCGATCAACTTATCCCACGTCAAAAAACCTTTACAATGGAGGAAAATAAGATCCTTTCAGGAATAGAAATGCGCTCATGCCCGCTCATGATGGGATCTATTCTGATAAGGATTCTATTACTAGATTGAAAACACCATTTCAGATTCCTTAAGAAATATTACTCCAATTTGCAAAAGCTGAGCCATATGGCAGAGCCATATTTTTCTCCAATCCTCCCTAAATGAAACCAATATTCCATGCCTTTTCCTCGCATGTATTTCATTTTGATGGTATTGCTCCATGGCCCCTCTCCGAAAATGCCCCTCCACAAAGATCTAGACAGGAGCGCCTTCCCGAAGGTCCTCAAGTCCAATAAACCCCACCCACCTGCAATCTTCGGTCTAGAAAGCTTATCCAAAGTAGTGAGATGATATCTTCCTTGAGCTGAGTTGCCGCCCCAAATAAAATTCGCAGTGATCTTGTTCATTTTCTAAACGATGCTTGCCAGAAGGAAAAAGATATGAGCCCAATAAACAACAAGTTGCGAGAAAACTGCTCGAGTTAGGACGATTCTTCCAGCCAGAGATAAAGATTTATATTCCCAAGAGGAAATATTTTTATAATATCTGTCAATAAGCCATTTCCAATCATCTTTTGAGTAACCCTTTGCCTTTAGATGAAAACCAAGATATTTGACCCCTTCCTTGATATAAGCAGGGATAGAGTTTGAGGGGGTAAAGTAGTAGTTTTAATATTTATCATCAAATTTTCTTGAAATGTAAAATATGTTTTCTAAATGGGTTTGAATGTGAAAGTTAATAATGAAGTTGAATTTAAAATTTATCATAAATATTAATATTAAATAATACATTTTTAATTTTCATCTTAAATATTGAATTTTATTAATTATCATTTTATAAAAGTGATATAAATATTATAATTATTAAATATTAAAATCTATAAGAAATAAGTTAAAGTATTT
>APFE030478816.1:72944-97949 GCA_000404065.3 Pinus taeda
CTTTTAGAATTCTTCGATTTGTCGTCTTCGATACAAGATGATAGGATCCTTGGAGTGATAAATAAAATTGTCAAACTAAGAAGGGATCTACCCATCTTAAATTAATTTTTCATGGAATCTTGTGGTTATTGGATAACTCGTGCGATTTTTTAGCACAAAACTAATTTGCATTGATATTAATTCTCTTCGGAACATAAGTTCATTGTTTTTGTTCTGAGTGATACAAATATGCAGACTGATTAAGTTGTTAAGGAGTTCTTGTGATCTGATTTTCCCTTAACTTGTTAATCCCACTTTCTTGATTTACTTGAAGTATATGATTTCCTTTAGCTACAGAAGTTGCATGGTTAATATTTGGATCTTCACTTGAAATATTCATCGTTTGAACTGCAACATCTGATTACTGGTTTTTTATCATCTTGAGTTGTGGTATTGGCTCGATCAATATTCATTGCTTTTTCTTCAACTTGGACTATTATGTCTGAAGACTTTGATGCTTCTTTTATGATAAGTTCTTCTAATTTTTTTTCAATGATCTCTTGTCATTTTTATGTTTCTTAATTTGCGTCAATAGTTTCTCGTTGTAGTCCTTGAGGCGAGTAACTTCTTTGTTTCTGACTGCTATAATATTTTCAACTTCTTTCTACATATTTTGTAGTGCCTTTTGGTTTTCTTGAAGGGTTACTTTTGAGATATCTTTTACGTATTCTGGTGTTACTTAATTTGATTTCAATGTAATGTCCTATAATGTTATTTTCTTCTTTTTGTAGGAAAATGTTGAAAAATTATTCTTCCTATTTAGGATGAAGGGCCTTAGAAAATCCATCCAGGATGAACTCATAATTATATCACTATCATTACATAACAAGGTTTTAACGGTGAATTACAAGATACAAGTATAATCCCCAATACTTAGTTGTAGATTATTTATGTCATATTTTTTGTTACTTGTTTACAAAAAAAATCGTATCAATTATATTCAATTCACGAATCACTCATTGGTTAACACATTTAGTGCTAACATAATTATTATATTGAGTAGGATCAATAGAGATGATAATGGTGATCCTTTGATTTTAAATATTGCACTATCACATTTACTATAAGTTTTAGGAAATTTTCTATTACTAGTATCCATTTTACTCTCTTTTTTTTTTGGATAATTTTAGGGTTTTGAAAGTAACCCTTTTAATCTTTTTAACTTTATACCTTTTAAGAACTTATATTTAAACAAATTTATTACTTTCTTGAAACTTGGAATTCACCTTTATATCTTCTTTTATTCCAACAATTATAATAATCTTTGATCATTTCTATCTTTGGGAATAAAAATTACTCTCTTACTTTTCCCAAATAAACCTTTGTTTTTTGTTTTTGTTTTTGCTTTTGATTTGTTTTTTTTAAATAATAAGAAATAAAATCAATTTTGTCCTTATAATTACTTTTAAATTTCATTTTTGGTGGCTCTCCGTAACTTTCAACATCATGTTTTTGTCTTCCAAATTTCAATTTTAAAGAGGGCAAACAAATAATCCTTTTTTAATATTTTATAATATTTTTCTAACTAATGTGACTATAAGAAACAATCATGATTCTCCTTGGTAATGGTTGATTTTTTTTCAATCAACCATAGTCCCATAATTTCATAGGCTCGTAATTTCATGATTAATTGCAGAGAATGATGTGCAGGAGCCACAATAGGTACAACGATAATCATACAACTATACACAATTATGGTAGATCATATGGGTACATGTAGATTTCGCGAGTGTACATTTGGGCTCTAGTAATCGATTGGCATTATGGAAGTTAGGATGCGTTGAGTTTGTGCAAAGAAGAAGCGAAAGAGATTTGCAGTAATAGGGTCAACTACAAGTTTGCTTTGGTGTGACATTAGATGGTAACATCTCCCCTAGGCATATGCCCCTTTATAAATGGTCATATGCTTAGAGACATGCCTTTTCTATTCTAATCACTAATTATATATATATATATATATATATATATAACAAAAAGTTAATTTAAATGTTATATCTATGAAATATTTAGAATATTGTAATTACATAGAAATTCAATCCTTCTCATAAATATTAAATATTGAACTTTCAAAGACAAACAAAACAAGCCAAGGATCCACAACATCTATGCATCGTAATTAAATTATTCTATTCAATGAATTAGCGAGGCATTGAAATACATGAATGTAAATGTAACATAACACATATAGGAAAATGATATAATCTTTGTATTAATAGAAATAGGAGAGAGTTTACAACCAAGAATAATAACTGATCTTGTAGAGATCTCCCCAAGTTGACTTGTCCTTCCTTGTCACAAATCACACCTTAATGTCACCCTAATGCATGAAGATGATGACTCTCCTAGATTCAAGGTAGCTAAAATGGGGCATGCTTAGTCTCCAAAAGCCAACCCTGATGTTGTAGATGGCAATGAATTTATAGGAGAGGGAGTTTAGGATTTACCATAATGAGCTTGAGATCCAATTATGATGATAAGATGAGCTCAAGGGATAAGAGGTGAAGTCTCCAAGTTAGGATCAGATAGGACTAGAGCTACTTATACAAGGTAAATGGTTAAAACAACCCCTAGAAGCTTTTAGACGAGGAAGCTTCGATATTCTTTTTAAATTTCCAGAATTTCTTGAATTAGCGCACCTGTAACAAGGATCAAGCTGCTGCTAATCAACGGTGGTGCAGAAAGGAGAAACCTCTTGTTTTATTTTATGCAAAGTATTATGTGCCATGTGGCCGTTCATTCAGTTGCAATATCACTTTGGGGTCATATCTAGTGATGTCATGTCACATTATCAAAGAGGTTGTTGGTGGAAGTTGCAACCACTTAGACTTGGAGATGAAATTTTGGACTTGGTAGTCATGGGGTATGGTCCAACCAGATTGTCACTAGTAGTAGAATCAACTAAACAAGGCACAACTGCGGGTCTTGTTGGACCTGATAGGCCATTTACTAATAACTATGGTGTGTGGGAGGATGAATTTAAAGCTCTTGGTCTTGAAAATTGTTTAGAGAAAAGTTTGAAAAAATATAATTGTGTATTTTAAAAGGAACATGCCCCCCTTAATTGGATGGTCCTATGGTCATGTGAGTCGAAATCTCCTTCGTGAAGAACATTTAAAAATATTTGGTTGTTTTCAGGTGTGTTGAAGTAGAGTGTTATATCTCAATTCCAAAGTTGGGAATATACTGAAGCAAACGATGGTCATAGTGTTTTGTTTTGTGAAAATGGAGTGGCAATTCCTTGCATGGTTGTTACTGTTGCATCAAGGGCAATTTCTAGAATTTGTTTGCAATATGAGGTAGATGGTCCACTAGTGGGTGTGCACACTGCATATGGCATGGAGGTCAAAGTTCAAACTCTCCTTATGACCATGAAATAATGGTTTTCATTGGATTACTGAGCCTACATGAACTAAAATTACACAAAATCTAATTTGAAGTCACCAAAATTTCCTTATGCCAAACCATCATCACTGACAAAAATATTTTATTTGAGGAAATTGGTCTAGCTTCGCGCCTTGCAATGCCATTTGAACCATTGGAGAAGACACTAATTACATGCCTAAAAAATTTGGGGGTACATATTTCACATTTTTCTAAGGAGGAATGGCCTTAAATTCCTTTTGGTGGGTCATTGCTAAACACAAGGAAAAAAAATGGGCTTTGATGATGGAATAAGCCTGATTCTCCCATTCGTTGGATTTTCTATAGATTTCTCTTTTCAAAGGCTCCATCATACGAAACAATTATTGCAAGTTGTTAGAAGGATGAAAATGGTTATGGAGCTATAATTCCATATCAGCCAAGCACAAAAAATGTAGTGTCAAGAGCATGGGATACACTTTGGCCTCAAGAGAAAAATTGACAATGGCTACTATTTCTTTTTGGGATTGAATTGATTTTACACTTGAATATCGATGGGACAAGAATGTTATTTGAAACATTTTTTCAGCTTCCTGAGTGGATGTGGAATGGATTCCTTGGCGCAAGGCTTTCTTTAATTGATCTTATGTGGTTTGCATTGGTCATGTTTAACATGGCTCCAAATTACATGTGTCATTGTTTAATAAAACATTTGATATCAAATCCAAGGGGAGAAAAATTGATGTAGACATATGCGACCTAATTGTTGAATGAGAAATGTGACCTGCATTCTTTTTTGGATAATTGTGCTCTTTAAATTGCATGTCGCATTCTGAAATGGTTGTGATCTCCTCCTAATATCTGAATACGAGACTTACGATCTCCATAAGTCACAAATCTCAAGTACGACCTGGCCTTATCAATAAAAATTGCGAGCTCCCTACTTTGGGTGCATGCGATAGATTCATTGTGCAAATTCTAGGCACAAAATACCTTGCAACTTGAAAATAGAACCTTTCCTTACCAATAAAATTTGCAACCTCTCTACGTAAGTGATAAAGTGAGTATGTAAATAGTATTGAAAATATTCCAATTTGTAATGCTTTCCTTCCCCTGCAGTCAATATTCTTGTGCCAAGTTTCCATCACGCACATTTGGTCTTTTACTAGGAAGGCCAGAGTCGGGCATCAAGCGCTACACAACAATCACATTAAGAAAGGGGAAACTGTTGGGTCTACATTTCAGCGAGACTAGACTAACATTTACATCAACTAGTGTAAAGAAAGGGGAAGTATTTTATGGAGATCTCACCACACAACACAAGTATCAAAACATAACCATGGATGTGAAAACTAATGCAAATTCCAACAACTTTACAATAATCACTCTTGATCAACCCGTTCCACATGAAAATACTATTTTTAGCTTCAAAATACCAGATCATAAGTACAACAAGGTGGACTTGCAATACTTTCATGATCATGTGGGATTGAGCTCAAGCATTGGTATGACACCTACTCCCATTGTTGAGTTCTTTGGTGTACCAGGTAATGATAAAATTTCAGTTGGGGATGAGATGAACTTTGACATTGTGTCATATACATTTACATTGCAGGAATTGATGTTTCAAAAGTTGAGTACATTGCATCAGTGATCTTAGCTAATAAGAGGGACACGATGAATGCCTCCTATCCACATATAATGAATCCTATTCCAAAGACTGCAACTATGGTTGAATTCATCCACAAGCTTTCAGAAAATGAGAACACTTATATAATTGAGAGTTCTCATGCTATTGATCATCTTGCCATAATGAAATCATGACTTGACAATCACAGGAAACTTGGAAAACTTATACAACACAAGCAGAGGTCTAATAGCCAGTAACAATTTTTGGAGAATTCAACACCAAGGCTCTTGATAAGAGTGCCAAAATTGGTTTGTCATTGACATTAAATCCTTGAGATGATATAAATGAAAAGAAACGAAAGGGGTTACTAGATGAAATAAAATCTATGAACTTGAGTGAATTTGAACAAGTCACACTTCTGATATGCAGTAAAACTAGAAATTGAAGATGCGCTCATCATTGGCTTTTAATCCATTCAAACGATAAGTCGTGTCCTGAGTTTGCAGTAACATTTTTCTTTTTTCAACTTGCATTGTAACCGTGAAGCTGTGACCAAGTTGAGGTCGCATATCACTTTCACAACCTTCTCCTTCCCCTGCAACCTAACGATGTGGCTTGTTCTAATGTGACTTAAGAAGATTCCTATTGTAAGTTGCACTTACAGTTATTAGTGGCACTGTCATTGTTGTGGAGGTAAATCCCCTCTGCGGACAGAGGCGATCCCACTAGCCCAAATGGGGTCTAGCAACAATCAAACAACGCTAACACGCAGGTTCCTAATTGCAAATTAAAGACCAATGATGAGGGCCTACCTCGAATCCAACTCTAGTACTTGTAGAAGAGTCATCGCTCCCGTTCTTTAGCTTTGACTGGTCACAATCCCCACGATCCTCGTGAACGGACACCTGCACATACAAAGAACGACACAAATACAAGCATAAAATCCAAGAGATGCAACTATATATCAGTCAGAAAGGATATAACTCAAACATCATTATAAAGACAATAAGAGTGGAACCATAATGATAGTCTTCTATTATTATTGATAAACAAAGAAGAATACAACCATAGTTCTGACGTCAAATCCTCCTTTGGCTAGGTGATCAACAACACATGCCTTGCAAATATTGTTGGGAATGGGGAACAAGCCTCTCTCTCCTTGGTTACTTGGACAAGAATCTCCTCATTTAAGATTTAGCCTTATGGGGATGGAGAAGGCCTCTTGTAGCATGAGCTTAGCAATTCTCAGACTTTGGGACTTAGAATTTGGAGCTTGGAGAGTAGAATTACTAACTAGCTTGTCAAAGGCAAAAGGACAAGCTTATATAGAGAGAGGAGAAGGAGATAGGATCATCCACAAGATTCATGGGATTAGCCTTATCATTAGGAAGCTTCCATGAGAGGTGGAGAACTACTTCCCTTCTATGGAGATTCAAAGCCCAACTGAACTAACTCAAGCTGGAATCAGTTCATGAATAGGTTAGGAAGAACCTTCGCAAGTTGGTTTGTTAAAAACTTTACCCAAATCGGCTAGCGCGAGTGCGACCCTGAGACAGAGCACCAGTTGGCGCGCCCTCTTTGGAGGATTTCCCCCATTGGTGCGAGTGATACACTGTGGAATAGCACCAATGGAAAAAGGGATACTTTTATGGGTATTTGGTAGAAGGTGTCTTCAGGGCATATGAAGTACATACTCAAGGGGATACAATGCAAGTGTTTTAAGATTATGTCACTTCTCACAAGTCCCGGAATAAGTCCTCCAATGTGCAGGAGAAGGGGTAATAGGGACGGTGACAAATTACTGTGTAACAGATGCCCCCTAAAGCATGAGGCCCGAGAGAGAGAGGGGTGAAATACTTTACAAGAACATGGCCAACTGAAAACACTGCCGCCGGAGAACCTGCATGAAGAAGTACAACTGATATCTCAAGTACATGATGTATGTGGTATGGGCATAGCCATCCATAGTAGAGTACATAAAAATCTGGATCCAAGGTATGGGCGTAGCCATCCAGTAAGGATCGAGAAGTAGACTCAGGCATGGTCGTAGCCATCCAGTGAATGAGTCATGTAATGATCATAATAATCCACAAAATCGCAACCTGGATCTCAACAGACAAAATCCAGGGTCTTGCGCTCCATCTCAACCCGAACAAAGTACAAGTTCAAGCATGCGAATATGGGAGTCGAAGTCGAACATGCAGGAACATTTTCTGATTACCAGTCAATAATGAAAACTATTAACATACGCGAGAGGTACCACCAATAATGACAATGGTCCTCAAGGTAATATAGGTACAATCTATGGCGTGCGAATCAGTGAGCCAGTGTCGAACACCCGTAGAATCATTCGATCGGAGGCCAATGATGAAAACCTCGCGTCGAAAACGAAGAACCTGCCATTGAGGCATGCAGGCTACAAGGCACCTGAAGGGAGTCTCTAAGTCAACTTCCTGGATGATGAGCTGAAGTCGACAGGAAGTGACTTTGATCGAAGGTGGGCCATAATGTTTCCCACATCATCGACACGAGACAGAGAAGGATAATATGTTTTGTGTGAGGTATCAGAGGGAGGTTGAGTATTCTGCAGAGGTCAACTTCTCTTGAACATATGGGCGGCACGAGAGTGGACGTGGCAGTATTTGACATCAAATGATCAGGGGTCATGGTGACAAGGCAATGAGCAGATGAGAGGTCAAACAGGATAACCCAAACCCACGGAGGCAAGTGTAAAAACAAGATGAGGTGTCCCCACCGAGACACGAATGCAGACAAGTGCCATGTTCAAGAGCGACATACTGCTGACACGACAATAATTGTGGTTCCTTTTTCCCCGCCATTTCTGGCGAGTACCTCGGTTATTTTTATCAAGCTTGACGGGGATAGCATATGCTTGTGAGGCATCATTTCGACTTGATCCGATGTCATTAAGTTTTAACGAGTCTGACAAAGGAAGAACTCGGCGTCTTTTCATGTTTAAAGAGTTTGAAAAGACAGCAGAAAAGGAAACTCCAGTGGTGTCCTTTTTCGTAAAGTTGTGTCTCTCGAGCTCGAAAAATTATAAAACAATGCTCGGAAGAACTGCCCGACCATTACGATTGAGGATTACTTTTCATGATTAGTGATCTCGACCTGAAAAAGTAAAAAAGTGATTGAAACCACGTCGTTTCGTAACCGTTAACGAGCCTAAAACGAGAAGGGCCCGACAATCTTTTCGTTTTTTATACGATTGGAAAAGAGTTTTAAAGACGACCGCCTCCTATTTATGTTTAACGAGTCAAGAGGAATAACTCGGTTATCTTTTCACATTTAGAGAGTCAGAAAAGAGCTGAAAGATGAATCCATTTTTATTCTCTTTAATGAGTCAAAAAGGTAAAAAATACTCAGCAATCTTTTCATATTTTACGAGTCAGAAGAGAGCTTAAAGGTGACTCGTCCTAGAGGAACGAGTGGTATAAAGGGTAGCAATTGGTTCCGACAATGGTGGAACTGCTCAAAACATGTAATGGTCAAGAGGCTGGCTAACAAAACCACTCTTAACTGCGGTCCCTCAAGAAAGGAAATCAAGCAAGTGAAAGCATATGATCGGCCAAAGAGATGGTGGCGATGGGATGAAAACAACCAAGGCTCATCTAACAGAATTTAGCAGATAAAGACAGCAATCACGAGATGTAAATGGGTATGGGTTCATTTTTACACAAGCTTGAACCATGGAGAACTCTGCTTGGATTCGGTTTCATGTTTACACAAGCTTGAAACGAAAAACTATGCTTGTTATAAGTTCGCATGCCCCTAGCATAATGATGCAAAACGAGGTACATGCCCCCCAAGCTTCATTGCATTCAACAAAATGGATGGAATGAAGGTTCACTTTCAAGATCTTAGAAAGACTCAACTTGTATTTTACGAGATCTTAATCAAAAGACTCGATGTGGAAAGGAAGTTGTTTCATTTTTTAATGAGGTTGACATAGTAAAAGAACTATCCTCATAACCCTTGTTTCATTTTTTAACGAGCTTGAAACAAGATCAGGAACTATGCTCAACCAGACCCAGTTTCATTTTTTAAGGAGCTTGACATAGGAAAGCGAACTATGCTCCGACCAGACCCAGTTTCATTTTTTAAGGAGTTTGACATAGGAAAGTGAACTATGCTCCGAACGAACTTCATCATAATGAACAGGAAGTCGTTGCTTCCAAGAGTGTCACTCCCGGTGGAAGGATAACATCTTGGAAGTCAGGACCCAATGCCCCCAGGACACTATGCACGACGGAAGCATCACTGGATATAGGCACGGGATAAGTAGCCACATAGTTGACCTGCGATGGGGTAGATACAACCGGTGGGTAAAAACCAGGAGGAGATGACAACTGCGCAGGAGGCACCAGGGGACTAAATAACGATAATTGATCTATAGTCACCATCCTTCCGTCATGTGGAAAACAAACCACATGGAAAAGTGAAGAGATAAGGGCCCCCATGGCATAAACATAGTCATGACCAAGGAGAAGACTGAAATCTAAAGCACCTTGGGTAACCAGTACGTCTATACAGACAGTTTTTCCTCCCAAAGTAATAGGGAACTTCGGAAGGACCCCTGATGGTTGACTGGTTCCTTCGTCAAATGCCATCAGATTCTGTGCGACCGGCACAAGCTGTGGGGAGCCCAAAGCTTGCCAAGTAGTGGAAGGCATGAGACTAACAGATGCACCCTCATCCAAGACAGTGCCGGGTACTGCCTTATCATAGGCATGTACTGTAATCTGGAAAGGCACATGGGATGGAAGGTGGAAAGCAGTCAAATGACTCCAGTCGAAGGAAACGACTGAACTACTTGGTGGGGGAATCGTATGATTTCCCCCCTGCTTCGAAGAAGGACTCTCGGGATCAGCTGGGATAGGAGAGTCGTTTTTGGACTCAGGAGAATCTGATGAGACGAGAAGAACATGAGCATGATGCTCTTCTGAGACAGAGTGACCGACTGGTGGTGAACCCGAGTCGACACTCTTTCCGACCAATGGTTGGTCCCGAACAGGCTTAGCATAGCCAGGTTCAGAAAGAGGAGGATGGACAAGAGAAGGATCTAAATCAATCTCTTTGTCGACAGGGAGAGGATCTAAAGAGAGCCTCTGATAACCAACATGAAGTTGGGGTGAAGAAGCTGTAAGAATTTCCGAAACAGTGGAAGATTTATCCATGAGCGGACAAAGGTGAAGGGGATGGTCGCCTTCACATAGCCTACAGGGGAATCGAATCTTCCCTTTCTTCTTACCATTGCCCGTTGATAGGGTAGCATCGTCACAAGCTCCAGAGGACGATGAGGGGTAGGCCAGATCATGAGACCATACTTCTAAGATCCTGGGAATGCCAGGACAATCACGAAGGAGATGGTCATCCTTGCACAATTTACAAGGAAACTTAACCTTCCGCGGAGGAGCAGAAGGAGTTCCGACCTGAGCTGTTCTCAGAGCAGTAGCTGCACTTGTAACCTCTCGCTTATGAGACTTCTTCTTCTTCTTCTTAGCCACTTGGTTACTTGAATCCAGACTTTCACCAGGCGAAGTAGAAGATGAGGACGTAGAAACAGGCGAAGAAGGGGAGAGGTCCACCTTGGAATCAACATGATGTTGTTCAGGTGGAGGAACTAATTGACTAGTACTTGAGACATTAGAGACCACAGAGGTTGAGAACAACCAAATAGGCAACCCAACAGTTATCCCAGGAAGGGACAACGTTGCCATGTAAGGAGCACCAACATTTCCAAAAGGAGGAAAATGACCAGGATTACCGTCAGAGGGGATTCCTTGGTTAGTGAACTCTGGAAAAGTTGCCATCAAAACTGAAAATCGCACACGGGGCTGAAAAAGAGTCAAGATCAAACAACCAACAAACAAAATCTAACAGGGCGCGTGATCGCGGAGGAATAAATTTTAAGACACAAGGACATAACTTGACCTTTTCATCTTTAAAGAGTCGAGAAAAGGACAAAAAGATGACTCTAGTCACCTTCGAATGTTTAATGAGCCTGAAGTGACAAGTGCTCAGGTAAGCCTTTTCTTATAGGGAGTTTGAAAAGGATCAAAAAGTGACTACTCTGGAGAACTAGGCAAAAGGTTTACCAGACAATCCGTAAAACTGCATATACACCTTGGCAATCATATGAAAACCAAGGGCTTTCCGTACGGCAGTCAATCTTCCCGAATGCTGTGTTCGGTGCGTTACGGGTCGTAAGGCGGCAGACACGGCTTCCTGTGGATAAAGGATGATAACCTAGTGGGGTCTCCCCATATACTCGGCGGTATGTGGCAGCACAAGTCCGTACTAGACCACAATTGAGTCACAAAAGGAGGAATCACCCAACCTTGAGTGGAAACAAAAGTGACTAGGTTTAACGATGCCGCAGCACATCTCTAGCCTAGACCTCTAAAATGTGAGCGTTATGTTCCAATGCGTTGTTAGATTCATTCGGTTTATTTTAAAGTTGATCTTGTATTAGGTTTTAGTTTTCAGGCCTTACCGTATGTAATCTCTCAAAATTCCCTAAATGCAATTTATATGCCAAAACATGTCATTTCATTCGATGAATGCTAGTTACGAGAGAGTTCAAGAGCTTTCACGCAAACAAAACGATCACAAAACAACAAAGAACTTCCCTAATGCAGCTAATGCAAATTAATAAAATTTTGTTTAAGATCACTAATCACTAATCGAAATGAAAAGTTCTAATTCTCATTAACTAATACAAAGCAAAAGAGATTTTCTTTTTGATGATGGCAAAATGTACTAAACACCTTTGAGAAATAACACAAACAAATTCTATTCAATACAAGCACATTCAGTTCCTTAAATCACAAATCAAACTTCCAAAGAACAAGAAAGATCCCAAAGACACCAATGAGCCTTGTGATCTAGGCTCAAAGTGAGACGAAGCGGAATTCAAGTGAAGATAAAGAAAGTCACCCAAATAACGCAACAAAATGATCTACAACCACCAAACAAGTGCAAGGGAGCAATCAAAGAATCGACTGGACCACTAGAAGATCAAAACACTTGAGGAAGGCTCGACACACAAAGCCACTAGATGCCCTAGGGCTAGAAATGTGAAATCGATAGAAAAAAGCAAACACCCAAAGGATAACGATCAAAGCCAGTCAAATCACACTCCAACACACTCAAGTAGTCTGAGAAAGGTACCCAGGACAAAAACCAAGCTCAGAAGGCTCACAGCCAAGCAAAATTCAAAAGTTCCCAGGCCTAGCTCGACTGTCAGGCTGTAACTAGCGCCTTTCAGGGATTGGCGGGGGTTGTAAATGTGCAACTTGCGCCAATTGGCATGACTGTAACGCTATAAACAAGCGCCAACCGAGTTTGCTATGGAAAAATTAAAAAAACAAAAGAGCCAAGGCTAAGTCAATAGTACCCAGGAATAACAAGGGGCAAGAAGCAACACAGGGGTTCAACCCAGAAAGCTAATCAAGCAGGAGAAACCAAGAAACAACCAAGAAATAAGGCAAGTTCCAAGCCGTTCAGTTCGTAAACCAAACCGGAGATGGATTGAAGTGGCGTTGATCTACTTTGCTAATGCAGAGCAATAGCGTTTCGAAGGCTCCGTCTAAAGTTTACAAATCAAACAACAAGACAAAAAAAGCAACAAGGCAAAAGCCAACTCCCCAGCGGAGTCGCCAAATTTTTGTGGAGGTAAATCCCCTCTACGGATAGAGGCGATCCCACTAGCCCAAATGGGGTCTAGCAACAATCAAACAACGCTAACACGCAGGCTCCTAATTGCAAATTAAAGACCGATGATGAGGGCTTACCTCGAATCCAATGCTAGTACTTGTAGAAGATTCGTCGCTCCCATTCTTTAGCTCTGGCTGGTCACAATCCCCACGATCCTCATGAACAGACACTTGCACATACAAAGAACGACACAAATACAAGCATAAAATCCAAGAGATGCAACTATATATCAGTAAGAAAGGATATAACTCAAACGTCATTATAAATACAATAAGAGTGGAACCATAATGATAGTCGTCTATTATTATTGATAAACAAAGAAGAATACAACCATAGTTCTGACGTCAAATCCTCCTTTGGCTGGGTGATCAGCAACACATGCCTTGCAAAGCTTGTTGGGAATGGGGAACAAGCCTCTCTCTCCTTGGTTACTTGGACAAGGATCTCCTCATTAAAGATATAGCCTTATGGGGATGAAGAAGGCCTCTTGTAGCATGAGCTTAGCAATTCTCAGACTTTGGGACTTAGAATTTGGAGCTTGGAGAGTAGAATTACTAACTAGCTTGTCAAAGGCAAAAGGAAAAGCTTATATAGAAAGAGGAGAAGGAGATAGGATCATCCACAAGATTCATGGGATTAGCCTTATCATTAGGAAGCTTCCATGAGAGGTGGAGAACTACTTCCCTTCTATGGAGATTCGAAGCCCAACTAAACTAACTCAAGCTGGAATCAGTTCATGGATAGGTTAGGAAGAACCTTCACAAGTTGGTTTGTTAAAAACTTTACCCAACTGGGCTGGCGCGAGTGCGACTTTGAGACAGAGCGCCAGCTGGCACGCCCTCTTTGGAGGATTTCCCCCATTGGTGCAAGTGATACACTGTGGAACAACGCCAATGGAAAAAGGGCTACTTTTATGGGTATTTGGCAGAAGGTGTCTTCAGGGCATATGAAGTACATACTCAAGGGGATACAATACAAGTGTTTTCAGATTATGTCACTTCTCACAGGTCTTGGAATAAGTCCTCCAATGTGCGGGAGAAGGGGTAACAGGGACGGTGACAAATTACTGTGTAACAGTCATTACAAAGTGTGACTCACATAGTGCGATTTGTGGTTAACAAATATATATGTATAGTGGTGGAGGGCATCTTTAGAATGGTGAGATTCAAAATAAGTTCACATGGATTAATGCGACCTTACAATAATTGATAAGGGTCCTATCTTGTAATTGATAAGTCATATTTCAAATTAACAACAATAACGTTATCTCAATAGGCAATTGGAAATGTGACTCTCTAGTGCTATTATTTTAAAGTCATAAGTTGCATAATTAGTTATTAGCGACACTATATTTTAAACTTCAACTAGTCATGTGAAAATAAAATGTGCCCATACTTGAGCTTCCCTCTAGCAAGTATTATCGCAGAGCATATCAGTTTGAAGAGTTTGGATCCATCATTGGCAAATGATCCTGAAGTCCCTTTAAAACATCATCACATCAAAGTGTGATCTGGTGTGAAATCTTTGGTTCTTACAAATACAAATAGACTTCAAGATATTTTAGCAATTATTGTTGCACACAACGAGTTAAGATTGCAATATTCATGAGCAAATCAACTTCTCACAAAAATATGATTAACTACTCTAGCTAGAGATGGACAAGGGGTATTATTCCACAAAATTAGTTGAAATGTGAAGAATTTTATTGTTTGTTGTCTCACAGATAAGTCGGAGAAAGCAACGATGAATACAATTAGTTTCAAAGTTATACTATTGCCCATTTTACCCTTAGTAAGTGTTAGATGCAGTCATTGAACCTGGTGAAAAGGTGAAATATATGGTAGGTTACATAAGTAAAGGGAAATCAAAGTAAGAGAAGAGAAATGAATCGCATATGGAATATCACGACATGGGACATCGGTAAACTATTATTCAGTTGGAATAGTCATCATCTATTATATTATAGAGATAAAACAATTCTATGAATTAAAGCTTTAAAAATTGACATCAGAGAGTATCTTCTTAAGCTCATATTGCATTTCATCATTTTGATTTTCTCAATGTGCATCAAATCTAAAGGGAATAAACCATATTATTCCCAATTACTGTTCCAAAAATTCCAAGATATCAAACAAATAATTTTCCACCCAAGTTCAGGAAAAGATGTGTATATTGAGGATGATAAAACCCATAATGCATTTGGATAACAGCCAGAAATATAAAGCTACATTGTCCAAGTCGCTGAATCGAAAGAAAAACAAAATAAATGGAAAAGGCCAAAGGGACACCAGAGAAAAAGAAAAATTAACATTGGCTATGACCCTGTTTTAAAACACGGTTGGGAAGCTCAGAGTGATGTTTCACATGCCATGTTATTGTTAAACACAACCATGGCAAAGACAAGAGTGTGAAAGATAAAACATGAATTGCCTTTATTATTCACATTGATTACATTTATAATACATTGATATGACTTTTGGATTCATATTCCAATGTCTCTTGGACTCCCTTTGACTGTTCAACTCCCACACCTTAACCCTTAGTGGATTAGGTGTCCAACATTCCCCCCTTAATCTGAAGGGGTATATCTGAGTCCAAGAAGAGAGCTATAATACAAAATAAAACAATTCATGACAACAATAAGCTAAATTTTCTATCTGAGATCATGGCATAAGGTGGGAGAACTCGAGGTCTCAACCAATGATGGTTTAAGGATTACCACCAACATTGGAACACTTAGTGTAGTTCCTAGAATTCTTCCAAATCTGGTAAGAAGCTGAAATATTCTGCTAGAGGAAGTGTCCCTAATTCTTTGAAGAGAGAGACCTTCAACCTAGAAAAGGGAGGTCTACAACCAACAATGGTTTAAGAAAGGCCACTAACCAAAGGAATGCTTAGTGCGATTCCCAGAACTCTTCCATATCTGGCAAGAAGCTGAAATCTTATGCTAGAGGAAGTGCTCCTTAATGCTTTGGGAGGGAAACATTCAACATGTAAAAGGAAGGTCTACAACATGTGGTGGTTTAAGGAAGACCACCAACCAAAGGCATGTTCAGGGGCTTCTGTGTCTTTGGCTATAACTCTGAATTTATGTATGGCTGTCTCTGGTTGTAGGCTCAGGCATCAGGTTTAGGTTGTGGCTCAGGCTTGCTTGATTCATCTTTGAAACTTGTAGATGACCATCATTTCCCCCTTGTTAAGTACAAGGTGAGGTGATGGAAAAAACTTAAATGTAAGACTTTTTAATACTCTAGAAGAAATTCTGACTTATGACTAAAATATCTTCTTGGATGTTGAAGCCCATTGCCAAGAAGCGATCCATCCAAGATGAATCTTTGTTCTTGTAGGAAGATTGTTTCTGAAGTAGCTGTTTTAATGATGATTATACTGAATACAATGCTTGCATGGTTGAAGATCAAAACAATCATCTTTCACATGGTCAACTCTGTCACAATGCTGACATTTGACAATCTGCTGTTGTGTAGGAGGAACAGGATCTAAAAGAGCCGAAGATAAACCATCATGAAGAAACTAAACACTTTGTAATTGAATGGGCTTGGAATAGTCTAGAGTGTGAAGTGAAACCTTCTTGTCATATCCAAAACCAATTCTATTTTGGTTGCTAACAATCTCTTCCCAAGGTTTGATGATGGGCTTGGGAAGTGGAACTTGAATTTTTGCATCTTTAAAAAAAACTACTCCTGAAATGGGCACTGCATCTACAAAATCTTGTTGCTGATGGGAGTCTGTCTCAATGTTCTAAACAAAAATAGGTTTCTAATGATGTCTATTCTGTTGTAGCTCTTCTTCCTGGAATTGAGATTCAAGGTGTAGAAACTCAATCTTTTGTTGAGCATCTCGTAGACATGTTTGAATGTTAGCAAGAATGGTTTTGTTGATTTTAATTGTGTCTTCAACACTAGAAAATGTCAAATTATTTCGTAACTCTAATATTCCATCAACCATTTTTTCAAACAATTGGAGATTCACTTACAACAAAAGGGAATTAAAACAACTCTCATTTTTGTAAGCTTGGTTGAGAATACTTCTTCAATTTTTGGAGCTAGATTTATACATAAACTTGAGTAGAACTGTCAATCTCAAAAAGTAACCAATGTAGAAATTTTGAATAATTAACACACATTCAATGGAGATTATCCTGATCATGTACTATTGCGGAATACATACACAATACATAAGCTCCTCTACATTGATCATCAATATAGCAGCATCAATAACAATAAAACATCAAGAGCATGCACACATTAACACAATATGTAACCCGGGGAAAGCTTACAGCTGAAAACCCCACACTATCTGTATATTAATGATTGGGAACATGTAACATTACAATAGTCAATACTTCTCACAAGTATTCAACAATATCTCCACCTATTACAAACAATACAACTCAGATCTGATCTCCAAATCTATTCCACTGCTTGCCTGCCTCCACTGCTCAATACCTACTCAAGAATCGATGAGAATGGTGAACCAAACTCGTATTTACTTCAAAAGAATCACTCACACTAGGAATCACGTGAGTAGAGGCTATAATCACTTGGTATTGGCCAATTCTCATTGGCATAACTCAATACCATTGATTGTGCAAGTCCTCATGCACAACTATAGTCACAACTGATAGCAATCTGATCCTCTAACACTTGTCCCTGCTAAACTGAACATGCACTGACATGCAACTGAGTTAACTGATGTATTCTTTAGTTGCATTATGAGTTAATAATTTGTTTATGAACTCATCATTAGTCTATTTGTAGTTAGACTAATTACAACTAGTTTAACCAAGTCAAATTGAACACAACTCCATCAACTCCACAATCAACTTCACCAAACTCAACTGATTTAGTTCTAACTGAAGTCATACATGCAACAACTCAACTGACCCACAAAGAAAATGTATTTCCTTCTGACAGCTGCATGTGCCACATTTGTAGCTCAAACTGAAGTGCTCCAAGAGAATAAGATAAAGTTTATAGTATAAATATTATTATAAGACAATAATATTTGACTTTTCTATTTTTGACAGCCAGTCTAAAAATGGACTTTGATCAGTCCTACTGTGATCACTCCTGTTGTGATCATCCCTGTTGTGATCCAAAAGTAGAACTTGCGTCATAATTTGCCTGCAGACCCACTTAGAGAAGGTGACTCTTTTCACTAAGCTTCATCATCTTGTTACAATCTCAACATTAAATTCCAGCCAAAACCACCTAAGGCTCAAACTTGGTATAAAGACACTAGGGAAACCATTTGGAGATCGATGAAAATGTTGCATCACAAAACATTAATAACATTAAAAATATTTTTACTTCTAAGTTCAAAGAAAAAATGTGGTGTGAGAAAGATTTAGCAGCTAAGAGAAAATTAAAATATTATAACGAGGTCATGAACCCCACCCTAGAAGATCAAAAGTATCTCTTTGTTTTATCTAGCTCAAAGAAGAAAATTAATATAGCCAAGATTAGAACAAACTCTCATGAGCTCCATAGTGAAACGAGTTGTTGGGAAGTTCCTAAAACACCATGGATGGAAAGGTTTTCCCATCTCTGCGATAATACGAACATCGAGTATGAAAATCACTTCCTCTTAGAGTGCCCCACGTACAACCACATTAGATCTCAGTTTAAAAATCTTTATTGCAATACTAACCTTCCTAGCCTTTTACGTTGTCAAAATTACAGTGAGCTCGGGAGGCTTCTCTCCAAGGTTTTTGAGCATAGGAATAAAATCTTAAATCAAACTGAATAATTCGTTTCTTTAGGTCCGACAAACCAAAGTTTGGTCTCAATGGACGATCATCATCATCATCATCATCATCACCATCATCATCATCATCATCATCAATAATATGTATTTATTTTCACCATTATATTATCGTCAATAATTATTATATATTCATGAATATATATATCAATATATTTTATATTTTATTGGAGTATATTAATTAATATTAACTATTACCACATATATTATAAATTAATAATAAATATGTAATAATTGTTATTTATAAAAGTTTGGTTTAATATTTTAACTAGTTATAACTCACTATGAATTAATCCGATTACATATATAGATTTTTATTTATTTATAATAAGTATTTATCTCTCACCATATAGTAAACAATTGTCTACATTTATAAATATATTTGTTAATCCTTCAATATACTTTTACTCCAAAATATAATAAAACATTTAACTATAATAGATTATATATTAAACTAAAAAAATATTATACTATTACTTACAAATAATAATACTATAATAAACTGAGGGAATTATCAATATTTTTTTTCCCCTGGAAAAATCGTAATCTTTCATTATGATTGAAAAATTACATGTTGTAGATGCCTTTCAACATATGCTGTAAAACAGATTCAAAAATGGTGCTAAAAAAAGATGTAAAGATCCCTCATCACCACGCAGGGTGTACGGATTTCAAGAAATAAACATGTAAAGCAAAAAAAAATTAATGTACCGGTGGGGAAAAGTCGGACTTTTCACCCTTTCTTCTTCTCAACCTTTCTCCAACTCCCCTGTGACTCTATTGGAGTTATAAGTGCTAAAGTTGTCTCAGCCACAGGTTGTGGATTGTCTTTATCAGAGTCTGATGTGTCTGATATGTGTTGATGTTTATTTCTGCCCATATCCATAGTATCTGATATACTTGCCAGTGTTGTGTCTATATGTTCCTATGGATTTGTGTCTTCTGCTGCTGGTTATTTTTTCATCTGACTGGTTTCATTAGGGTTGGAAAAATCCATCTCTTCTTCCTCCTCGTCATCCGGGGGAGGTGGAGGAAGTTGCCCTCCCTTTGCTTGTTTTTCCATTTTCTTCTTTCTGCGATTGTCTTTTTTGACTGTTGGACACGATCTTTGTAGGTGTCCTGTTTGTCGGAAAATTCGGCATCTGAATGCCATATTTTCATAATCTAGGACCTGTGTCCAGCTCCTCTGTCTATGCTTCAGCTGAATTTGGTCTGGCAGGCCTTTGCTGAGGTTTACTTCCACACATATTCATGCAAAAGTATATATTCTTTCCTCCACTTATTGGGTGTCCATTTTGATGTAGCGTCCAATAGTATTTCCAATTCCAGCTAATACTTGATGATTCCAAAGATGTATTGGAAGATTGTGTAGTCGCACCCAAACTGGCATCTTGGAGATGACCATTGTGTTGTATCAAAATCTGGGAACCATGGTGTGATGAAGAGTCCAGTGGATCCCCAGAACCAAGGTCCTTCCTGTATTACTATGTCTCTGTCTATTGCTGATAGAAATTTCACTATGAAAAAACCTTTGGAGCAAAGATGTATTTCGCATTGTGTGGTCCAATTCGTGAAGATCCAAAGAAATAGATCAAATGGTTTGGGAAAAAAACAGTTAAATCTACAAATTATTGCTTGCCTTTCATATATAATGTAGTGCTCATCTATTTCTGGTGTATCTATGCTGTATTCTGGGGTGTGATTTAGCTGTTCCACAATGTATGGCTTGACGTCCATACCTGTTTGTTTCGGTGCTGCTCCTTCTGTGTTTTTCCCTTGTAGGACATTTTTGAAGGAAATGCTGCCTAGTTTTTTCCCTATTGAACCAGTACCACTTCCTTCAGCCCTGTCAGGAATCTTGTTATTGACGGTTTCTCCCCCTCTTATCCTCAGATTGAGGATGATTGTTAACAATGGTGCAATTTTGTATTCCCAAAGGTATTTTGTGTCTTGTAGCACTCTGCTCCCATGTATCAGGTTTTGTGTTCTGATGGGGTATCCCAACTGTTGCATTATAATTTTCTGCATTTGCTCGACATAATCTGTCTCTTTTACCCAAATTATTTTCGATTTTCCTTCCGAGGTTTTTACAAAAACTTGGAAACTGTGAGCTCTTACCAGGGTTTCAAATCTTGTTTTCGGAAAATCTAACCCTGAGATTCTACTCTGCGTCTTTTTCTCTCTTCGAAATAACTTATCCAGTGAGTGGGCTTCCATATCTAACCAGAAAAGGGGTCGATCTGCAATACAAAGGTCTAGATCGAAGAGCCCAAGACTTGATCTATACACAATGTCACAGATCGATGAATATGATGCCCAAACTGGGCTCAATGGCGGTTGCTCGGACAGATGGAAATCAAGATCTGCATAATAGTACAAATCAAAATTCTGATATGCAAAGAACTTAAATATTTCTTCATACCTTTGGCAGTGTTGGTGATTTACCATCCTGAGAGCTCCATTTTTGCTCGAGATAGCACTCTCACAAAGTATGGTCTCAGATGCAGTTGCTGCCATAGAGCAGACTATCAAAGGCTCGATTCGCCTACATTTCAAAAGCATAGCCAACCCTTTTAAACCGATCGGGGGTTTATCAGTTGTATTTGCCACCTGAGGAAACACAGTATGCAACAGATCCAGCCGGATTTGCACCTCTGTTCTTCTTATAAACCCTGTCTATAGCAAATAACATGATACCCTTACTCTCGGCCACGCGAAGATGATTAATGCGAGTCGAGCGGATTCAGGCTTCTTGCTTATGGAGTCTCCAGAGGTTTGACAGACACGGGTAAAACTGAGAGCCATTGCCATCGCAGGGATCGAAACTGGATCGCTTTCCCTCCAACTCCGTAAAGAATTCTTTTTTCTGTTCAGGGAATTATGAATATTATAAAATCAAAGGATACAAAAAATCCAACACGCTAATATTACAAATAGAAAGGATTAATAAACCCTAGGAATTAATATTTTAAACCCAAATAATTAATAATCCCAAGGGATTAAATTATAAACCCAATGGATTAAATTCCTTGGGTTCATATTCCTATGGTATAAAATTATTCATAGTGTTTGTAATATTAATGTTTGGGTTTAATAAAAATCCCTTGTGTTTATAATCATGTTCAACCATGGTCAACCATTGTCCAACGTCACATTGTGACAAACATTTTTTCAACATGAAAATCAACCATGATTGAACGTCACATTGTGACAAAAGTAGCCTCAATATGAAAATGGACTATGGTAAACCATGTCTATTTTAGGGTTTATAATAGTTATCTTAAGGTTTATATTTGTTGGGTTTATAATATTAATGACTTCAGTTTAATATTATTCCTTTGGGTTCATAATACCTTAGGGTTTATAACATTAATCCCTTGTGTTTTCTAATTCTTTAGGTTGGTAATATTAATCTCTTATGTTTATTAAGCCTATGGTTTAATATTAATCCCTTAGTTTTTTTTATGTTTATTACACTGATTTATTAATTCGCTGGGTTTATTAATTCCTACGGTTTATTAATCCTCTATGCTTTTTATATTGATCACTTTGGTTTGTTTATCCCTTAGGTTTGTGGTATTTATCCCTTAGGTTTATAGTATTTATCTTTTTGGTATACTAATTCCTTGGTTTTTTAATATTCAACCCTTGGGTCTATTAGTCCCTTGGGTTTATAATATTTATTATTCCATGGGTTTATAAGTTAATCCAATGGGTTTATAATATTTATAATTCCATGGGCTTATAAGTATCCCTTGGGTTTATAATATTAATAATACCTTGGGTTTATTATTCCCTTGACTTTGAAATATTAATTCCTAGGTTTTATTAATATCTTGGGTTTTTAATATTGACCCCTTCAGGTTTTTCATCCCTTAAGTTTATAATATTTAACCTTTTGGGTTTGTTAATACCTTAGGTTTATAAAATGTATCCCTTGGGTTTACTAATCTCTTAGGTTTATAATATTAATAATCCCATTTTTTTATTAATCCTTTGAGTTTATAATAATAAAAACTCATGTTTATAATATTTGTCCCTTGGGTTTACTAATTTTGTGAGTTTATAATATTAAACCCTTGGCTTTATTAATCCCTTGAGTTTAAAATATTAATTCCTAGGATTTATTAATCCCTTGGGTTTTTTATATTGATCGCTTGGGTTCGTTGATCGTTTGGGTTTGTTGACCCCTTAAGTTTATAATGTTTATCCCTTTGGTTTATAATATTTATCCCTTGGGTTTATAGTATTTATCCTTTTGGTTTTCTCATTCCTTGGGTTTATAATATTAAAACTTTGGTTTTACTAGTCCCTGCACTTTATAATATGTATAATTCCATGGGTTTATAACTTAATCCCTTGGGTTTATAATACTAATAATCCCTAGGGTTTATTAATCCCTTGAGTTTAAAATATAAATTCTTAGGGTTTACTAATCCCTTGGGGGTTTTTAATATTGATCCCTTGGGCTTGTTGATCTTTTAGGTTTATAATATTTAATCCCTTTGGTTTACTATTTCCTTGTATAATATTAAGCCATTGGGTTTATAATATTAATAATTCATTTGGTTTATAATATTAATAATTCCTTTAGATTAAAATATTAAGTCATAGGGTTTATCAATCCCTTAAGATTTTAATATTGATCCCTTGGCTTTGTTGATCCCTTAGATTTATAATATTTATTCCTTGGGTTTACTAACTCATTGGGTTTATAATATTAAACTCTTGGGATTATTAGTTGCTTCAGTTTATAATATTAATAGTCAAGTGTGTTTATTAATCTCTTGGTTTAATTAATTCCTAGGATTTATTAATCTCTTCTATTTTTAATATTGATCTGTTGCGTTTGTTGATCCCTTGGGTTTATAATTTTAGTACCTTGTGTTTACTAATTCTTCAAGTTTATAATATTAAACCCTTGTGTTTATTTGTGCCTTGAGTTTACAATTTTGATAATTGGTTCGGTTATAATTTAATCCCTTGGGTTTATTGCTTATTTGGGTTTAAAATATTAATTCCTAGGGTTTATTAATCCTTTCTATTCCAAATATTAGTCTCTTGGATTTTCTTGATCCTTTGAGTTTATAATATTAATAATCCCCTCAGTTGATTAATAGTGTTAGGTATTTGTAAGAATGAGTATATTTTTAGTTGTAACAGTATATAATCTATGATAAGTTGATTGTTTTTTAAATTATATTTAGTAATATTATGAAAATATAACAATGTATTCAATAAATATATACCTGGCAATTGTTTCACCTTACATTGGTCGAGGAGATAAAATATTAATATAAATATAAAAATCTTAGTTATGTTTCTGATGATGGATAGGTAGCTCATGAGTTGTGAGTTATAATATTTTAAATTATTAGAGTTGATATATATTAGTAAGGGGTGCTATATATAGGTATAGATAATATATATTATAGTTAATATTATTACATAGCTCAAGTAAATATATAAAATATGATTGATAATAACTTATTGAATATATATAATTTAGTGAGATTTATGGTTGAAAATGAAAATACCTATCAATTAATTGAATACTTAGAATGTTATTTTTATACTGAAGTTATAGCTTATTTTTTTTAATATGTAAGCTATTCAATAATCTAGGTAAAATTATAAGTAATGAACTAATATATATAATACAATATTAATAATAAATATAAATATAAAATAATATGGCTTATTTAATTTATATAGTTATTAATAATCATATTAAAGTTCAACAAAATACACATAACAATTATTAATATGATGGGTGGTGGATATAAGCTTATCGGCATATATCAAATAAATGTAGCATATATTAAATAAATGTGGTTGTAGATGTATTTCATATACACTTATTAGTGTATATCAACCACATTGGTAAATGTAGTTGTGCTAATATTGTATATCTTTTTTAATAACCTTTGCATGTGATGAAAAATCAGTTTTTTGGGATCATAACCGTTAACATGTATAAAATATTTTATTTTACCCTTTCATAATGTTTTTATATTTTCCAATTCAATTAAGTGAAGTCATTTAACCATAGTATTTTTTATTATAATGGAGGGAAGAGCCCTCCATTTTAATTGGAGGGAAGTATTGATTCATAAGAAGGTTTTGTGTTTTATGACATTCATTTAAGATAAAATATTGATTTTTTAAAAGTATATATTAGTTTTTTTGTTATGTTTTTATTTCATTTCATAATGATTATGCCATTTCAATTTTGATAAAAGTTTTCAATTTTTCAATGCCATTTCAATTAATTCATTTCAATTAATTAGTATAGATATATTTTAACCATAGATGTATTAAAATTTGAGAAATGTTATTTCTCAAAACATTTGATCCATTTTCACATTGATCATATTAAGTGTAAAATTTGAAAAAAAAAATTGTACTTATAAATATTTGATTTCTCTCTCACTTAATAGAGACATGATGAA